>APFE031499646.1:0-51656 GCA_000404065.3 Pinus taeda
TGTACTGCTGCTTCTGCTCAAATGACCTGTTGTTTTGACTGTTTGAATGCTGCTCCAAGGGGACAAAAAACACAAGGGGGATGATAGGGAGGGGGACTTTGAGGGGACTTAGGGAAAATATATATAAAAGGGAATTTAGGGAAGGAATCATGGCACATACATCATCACATCATCATAATTTGTAGGGGTTTGATAGGAGGTAGGGTTTAGGGAGATTTTATTGAATTTTAGGGATAGGTAGGGTTTTAGGGCTTTTGATTTTTTTTTTTTTTTTAGGGAGATTAGGTGAAAATGACAAGGGAGGGGATAATGGGAATGTGGGGAAATGAGGGAGTGAAAAAGGACGACCTTGGGCAGCGAATGTAAAACCATAGCTCACATGCATTTGAATTTTTTTTTTAAACATAATACATATGAATTTTCCATTTCACCTTGATGGCATTTGACACATTTTCACGCTCATGTTATCTTTACAAAGCAAGAATTTCAATGATTTGAGGCCTACCTAAAGAAATTGAAGAGGAAGAAGTCGATTTGTGGCTCACTGGAAAATTTCTGAAGGTGGAAACCCAACGCGTAGCGCACGGGCTCTGGAGCGTAGCGCACACCCAACGCGTAGCGCCCGACCAATTTTTCTCTGCAGAGACTGCCCTGATGCGTAGCGCACGCCCAACGCGTAGCGCGCAGCCCCTGATACGTAGCGCGCAAGTGCAGTCACCAAATTCGCCCAGTTTCACACTAAATCGCCTTTCACACTTGCTCTTGGAGTCTTGGAGGCAAAAGAATTACAAAATGAGGAGAGAGGGGCTTTTATACGCTTGATTTAAATTTATTTCCCCTCAAACCCACTTTATAATGTTTATGCAATGACACTCTTTAAAACTAATTGTTACTGACTTGTGGTTTTCTTTTTGTCATGAAATTGGTTGAAATGATGCTTTTTCTTGAAAATTTTTGCAGGGATAGCTTCTGAGGAGTCTTGGCAAAGGAGACCAAGGCCGCATGCCGACTTCTGGAGAATTTGAATTTTTTTTACAAATTTTTACAAAAATGAGAAAATGACCTTGCCTTCAAAAACAAAGTTTTTGAACTCAAGGTAAACATTAGCTATACAATATGAAATCATCTGAAGTGATGCTTTGATGGACATCCCTTTGGCTTACTGGGCATTTATTGACCTCAAAAGACATGACCTCAAAATAAAAAATTGGACTAAACCCTAGACCTAGGACCTTGATTTCAAGACAAGACCAATGACCTTGTAAGGAATTTATTGACTGAAACAAACTTAATCCAGCAGTGCCAAGAGGGGAGTAAAAGACACAAGCTCCTCCATCAGGGTTATGGCATGCCTAATGGAATGCAATAAGATGACACTGATGAGACACCACTTATACAAATGCAAAGAGATTTGATCGCTGATGGAGGGCTACTAGACCGACTCTAACATTGGCTCCAATGGGGATGGTAGCTCCTTGGAGGTGCCAAGAACCTTAGACCTCTGGGAGAGCAGACCAGTGCCTTTTAATCATTGGGTAATGGAGTCATTATTTACATATTTGACCCAAACTGGGACAGCTTTATTGACTTGACAAGTGACTGAAAATTGGACCAATTTTGACTTAAACTGACTTCAACTTTAAACAGAAAATGAACTGATACAAACAACATGACAAACTCACAGCAACTAATCTTCATCTTCAGAATTATAGCCTTCACTGCGGGCCCTAGACTAAAGATGAAAGATCAGTTCACACTTGCAGTGGAATCAAAGTAAAATGGTAATTACAATGATAATGACTAGAGCAGAAAATGCTCATACATGGTACCTTTTAAGTAGTCGACCATTGACTGACCCTCTGAGACAATCATCACCGTTCATTTCTTTGAGAAGAAACGCATTTGGACCACGGTATGCTGCAATTTTGTAGGGACCTTTCCACAAGTTGTCAAACTTTCCATGTTTCCCTTTGTCTTCATTTCGGGCATCCCACCTCAAAACAACATCATCTATTTGGAAATCATCCAGTTTTGCTTTCCTGTCATAGATTTTCTTTATGCGCTCTTGCAACTTGAGAGTATTGTGAAGAACCTCCTCCCGTGTTTGCTGTAAATGAATCATTTGACCAATCCGCCTTTACATGGGATCCTCCTTACCACCAGCTTCTTGAAGCAATTTTGCTACCGGAATACTAAGCGAAGTAGGAAACACTGCATCTGTCCCGTAAACTAGTTCAAAAGGTGACGTACCTATTGACCTTTTCGGACTTACACGATCAGCCCATAATGCATTTACTAACTTTTTGTGCCAACTCTTGTTGTTGATTTCCAGCAATTTATTTATGATGTTTACCAAAGATTTATTCGAAGATTCAGCCATCCCATTTCCTTGCGGATGATAGGCGGTCGAATGCCCCAAACTGCTATTATATTTGTAGCAAAAATCAACCATCTTCTTCGATTTAAACGCTGCTGTAATCAACTTATGTGGATAGCCGAAACGTGACAATATGTTATTTTCAAGGAAAGAAATAATTACCAAGTCCGTGGCCTGCCGGGTGGGAATGGCTTCAATCCATTTCGTGAAGTAATCGGTGGTTGTCAATATCCATCGATGCTGTCCGGAAGATGCTGGATGAATTTCGCCGATGAAATCCAAGCCCCACTGCTGAAATGGTGCGCTGACTTCAATGGGCTTGAGAGGCAATGGCTGTAATTTTTTCTTTCCTTGAAAAATTTGACATTCATGACAACTCTTGACTGTTTTATATACATCTGAAAACAATGAAGGCTAATAAAAACCTGCCCTTAGGATCTTGTTTTCCGTGGTCTTCCAAAACAAGTGGCCCCCGCAGTCACCTTTGTGAAAATCCTCTACAGCTCTCTTAGCTTCCTCCTCGACCAAACAATTCAGCAATATGCCACCGGGGTCTTTCCAATATAGTGCAAATTTGATGATGCAAAATTTGGCAGCCTTTAATTTCAATGTCCTAGCTTTGTTTCGAGGCATCCCGGGAGGTGAAGACAAATTTTGAAGCACATATACAATATCAGCATACCAAGGAGAAGAAATAAAGATGTCAGATACCTGTAGTGCTGAATTCTCCTCGTCTTCATCGGATAGGGAAGCTATCAAATTAATGTCTAGGACATGGAGATTTGTTTCAGCCATCAATTTAGCGAGACCTTGACCCTTAATCAGCTTGGTAGGCTTAATTTCCACATCATATTCTAATAGTGCAACAATCCACTTACCCCGCCTTCCTTCCGGTTCGGCTTGTACCAAAACATCTTTAACAGCCGCGTTAGGAACATATGCCAAAATGTGGGAATTCAGTATGCACACACGGAAATCTTTCAAGGCTTTTACTAGCGCCAATGCTTGTTTTTCAATGATATTATACTTCAGCGCTCCGTCTCTTATAATACGACTGTAAAAAGCAATGGGCTTATCAACTCCATCTCTCTTTTGCATCAGCACAACTGCCAATGTATGCTCAGAAGAAAATGAAAATAAAATAAAATCTTGTGTATAATCCGAGCTGATTAGAGTTGGGGCTGAAGATAAAATTAACTTTACCAAATTGAAAGACTTTACCGCCTCTTCGGTCCATTTGAGCTGGCTGTCCTTTTTGAGCATTTTAGTGATTTCTCTGAGGTGTTCGGCAAGATTCGGAATAAAGCGACACAGAAAATTCAACTTGCCATTAAAGGACTGAATCTCCTTCTTGTTTCGGGGCTGCTCTAATTGCTGAATAGGTTCCACACATGCAGGATCTATACGAATGCCATCTTTGGAAATGATGTGGCCCAACAGCTTGCCATCACTCATGGCGAAAAGGCTCTTCTTCGGATTCAATGAGATACCATATTTTCTGCACTTTTGAAACACCATTGTTAAATGATACAAATGTTCTTCATCAGATTTAGAAAACACAGTTAAATCATCAAGATAAACGACCAAAAAGACATCCTTCTCATTAGCATAGGCCATGTCCATCGCCCGCTGAAAGGTAGCACCTGCATTTTTCAATCCAAACGGCATCTTGGCATAATGAAATGTCCCCCATGGAGTAGTGAATGCAGTCTTGTCGCGGTCATCCTCATGCACCAAAATATGATTGTACCCGGAATAACCATCAAGTAGCGACATCCTTGATGCCCCAACTACCCGCTGCAATATATGATCCATCTTGGGCAGCGGATAATTGTCCTTTAGCGACACCTTATTCAGATTTCTGAAGTCTATACACAAACGGATCTCACTGGTCTTCTTTCTCACGGGCACCAAGTTGGAAATCCAGTCGGAAAATCTGATTGGCACTATAATTCCAGACTTGTACAACCTATTAACTTCTTTCTCAATCAAAGGCAGTAACTTAGGATTAATTCTTCTCAACTTTTGTCGGAAAGGCTTTTGATTTGGCTTTATGGGAATGGTATGCTGAATGATACTCGTGTCATAAGTTTTCAAATCTGAATAATCCCATGCAAAAACATTAGAAAACGAAGACAACAATCTGATATATTCTTTCTTTACCTTTGGTGACAATGCCTTCGATAGTTTCACCGTCTTTGGATTTTCATTTGTTCCGACATTAACTTCTTCAACACCTTCTTCCGTTGGCCTCAAAGTTGGTTTGTGGGCCACGTCATCTTGATCGAACAACTCCTCCAAAGGAATTAATCCTTTAGGAATGAAATTATCTTTAAGTTGCAATACATCCATCTGATTTACTTCCTCAGGTTCTGTATCTATGGAGATGTCTTTGAACTCACCTTCAATTTGCAGAAAATCCTTGATTTCTTCGTCATCTTGGAAAACTTGCCAACATCTTTGATTGTCTAGAATTGTAGGACGATGCTTCACATAAATCTCAAACTTATTGTTGGAATTCATGGGGATTTTTAGATTGCTTTCTGCCTTAGCCAATGCATCCGCAACACCATTTTGGATGCGGGGCACACATGTCAAAGTATGTTCAGAAAATAACTTCAAGATATCTATGACAGCATTTCGATATGCTCGCATACGAGGATGCTTGGCCTGGAACTCACCTTTCACTTGCTTTATAACCAACTCAGAGTCGCCATATACTGCTATCTTCTTTGCCTTCAGCTTCCGAAGGATTTTTAGGCCAGCAATGAGAGCCTCATATTCCACCTCATTTTTTGAACAATCGAATGCCAATTTGTAAGAACATACTCGTACCTTTCTTGGGACTTTTTTTCAGACAGAAAATGGACTTTGAATCCACACACCTATACCAGCACCATCGCTGCCCACAGCGCCATCAAAATCCATGGTCCAAAGACCATCCTCATCGTCTTCTAAGTGCTGAAAATGTGATGTCTCTGCATTTTCTGTTTGCTACCCATTGATTTCAGCTATTGGCTCCATGACAGTGGACCCTTCTTCACTTTCCTTTCTCAAAATTTCTCTAAAATTTTCTGTAATGTCTGGTATATCTTCTGCTTGAACTAACTGACTATCTATCTCATTAAAATTATCCGCAAACAAAACAAATGACTCTAAATCTGTATGTACATAATTTACAGGATGATTAACTGGCTTTTCCTTACTAGTGATCATGTATTTCATCTTTTGTTCCCGATATAATTTCCTCATCTGACCGAAGACCGGGATTGTAGCATAAGAAAAATTGAGATGAAGTGTACCTTTAAGCTTAGCTCCCCAAGATCTCAAAAGCAACATTCTGAATCGCGGAGGAATATCTGCCACCACCACATCCATCAAAACATTATTTGCTGGGATTTGATCTAAGCTCACTACCAAGTCCTTGATCAAACCAATACATTTTACCCGGCTAGAATCAAATGAATACAAATCATTATATTTCCTCATGATGTCTAGTCCCAGCTTTTCCATGATTGCTTTCGGCATCAAATTATGCGAAGCTCCCGAGTCAAACATAGCATTATGTAAAACATACTCATGCAATCGCAAACTGATATAGAATGGAGGAACATCACTTTTGGGAGACTCACCATTTAAAGCGGGCCCAAAAATCAATTCCGACTGATCATCTTCTACATTCACCGTGTCTAGCATTGGATCAAAATTCAGCATCTTGGAGATTTGGCCTCGGTAAGTGCTGTTCTTCATGATTTCAGTCAAAGGAATGGACACTTTCAACTTTGAAATTTCATTCTCCAAACTAAAAACTGAAACCTTCTCACCTTCTTTGGTCGGAACTTCTCTTTTTTCATCTTTATCTCTCGGTGTACTTGATGGCTGATCTATCTTGCTTGCTGATGATGATTGACCTGCTAAAGGATCGCTTATCTCTTTCCCTTTTTTCTGTGGGGCAGCTGAACCATTCTTTGCTGAAGTATCTGTCCTCTTCTGGATGGGATTTATGGGAACAACTCGGTTTCTTAATTGTCTCTGCTAAGCGGATAAAGCATTCAAGTACCCTCTTTGATATTCTTTTGATTCTTCTTTAAGCGCTGCATCATTTGACAAGATATAATGCTCATCCTGAGGGACGATGGAGTTTCTCACCAACTCTTCCTCTTTTGTAATAGAAGTGGGTAGATCATCAGGAGTGAAGAAGTGATTTTCCTCTCCCACTATATCACCTTCATCCTCGGATTCTTGGCTAACAAAATTTTGCTGAAGTGGAGGTTTAATTTGCTGCTGAACTGCTGCCTCTTGTGCCCTTGTTTCACGCTGTTTGATTCTATATTGCGGTTGCCCTTGTTTCAATCTTTTCAACCTTACGAAGGAGCTGATTTGATGTAGAAGCTTCCTCTTTGATTGTGACTCGCTTTTCCGCCTTCATCCTTGATCTCTTATCATTCAAGTTTTCCTCAACACTGACAACAATTTTCTGCATATCCTCCAAGGTGGTAGGATCTCTATCTCTCAATGAATAAGCCATCTCCGGATCAAATCCATCTGGGAATTTGAGAAGTTCTGATTTTCTAGATGGCCTTAAATCATCTGGAATAGCATTGTAAACTGTGTTAAATCTGATAATGTAATCTTGAACGGACTCACCATGATTGCACTTGAGATTGTTGTACTCAGCATTGATCTGAAGTGGATCCTTTCTGATTTCCCATCGATCTAGAAACTGCCTCTGAAGTGCTTCCAAGGTGGGTATGCTTCTAGCTGTCAATCCTATGAACCATTTTCTTACTTCTCCATCAAATGTTTGTACGAACAAACGCATAGTTACATCCTCTTCATCTATCTCATATAGATCAAAGAAATTCGTCATTTTGTCTATATGTTGCTGAGCAGAGACACTTTGAGGAGTGCCATCAAACATAGGGATTTTACTCTGGTAGTCGGCTGGAATATCATGCAGATTTTGGGGAAGAGCAAGGGGAGCAAATCGGCCAGCCATTGCTTTAGGTAGATTGGGTCTAGGAGTAGCAGGTGGAGTAGGTGTAGCTGTAGTATGAGGAGTATGAGGAGGAGAAGTGGTATGGGATGTAGAGGGCAAACCAACTGTAGATTCTGGATAAGTGATTATAGAAGAAACAGAAATAAAAGGAGGATTGGTCTGCTCATGCACCGTGATAGTGGATCCAATATGAACAGATATAGTTTCAACGAACTTAGCAAGATTGGTAGCGTGAATATCTGACTTAAGAGATCTTAGGATGAAATTGTCAACCAATTTGTTGTGTCTCTCAATTTCAAGGGAAGCAGCAAAATCAGGGTTGGGAACTAAAGAATTAAGTGCACTTTCAGATTTGGTTTTGAACAAGAACAACTCAAAACACTCGTCAAAATCAATGTCTTCAAGATACTCAAAAATAGCTGGACATGAATGAGATTTGAATATATGGCCAGAATCGAAAGCCAGTTTGGATATCAAGGAACAAATAACCAATCATCCTGTGAAAACTCTTAACTAATCATCCAAAAGTTCAGAGTTTGCAAATATACTAGGGTGAAATGCAAATGAAGTGTTACATTCACAAGCTCACGGAGGTCAACTGAAGCAGTGTTTATCTACTTGTGCTTATGCAAAGCAAAAGCGTTTCGAAGGCTACCTGACATATCTTCAGACTTCGTCTAAGACTTATGAAACAAACACATCAATCCACAAACAAGTTTGTTCTCCCCAGTATGGTCACCAATACGTTAGCGCTTGAAATTTCACCTCAGGCTGAAAAAGATAAACTCCAAGGCAACATCAAACCACTTAGCCTCGTAGCTAGCCCTACGGGGTAGGAGAGGGCTCTCTCCAGTCTATCTCAGTAAAGATCTTCAACGTACAGAGATAACCAGTAAAGAACACTGATTTTAGGCTAGTAAACTGATAAAAAGGTTTGATTTGGGATTTTTAGGGTTTTGGTGGAAAATTGGGGAAAGACAATTTTGGGTTCGGGGATTGGACACAGTTCTCGCAGGGGGTTCTTTGGGGCGAGGTAGGAGACTGTATTGATGCCTTTGAAAGATTTGGATGGATGAGAATGACTGGTGAGGAGCTAAGAAGAGCAAGCAATCACCTTGAATTCTCCTTAAACAGCTGAAAACATTGATATTAAGCAAACTTAAAGGCAGAGCATAGCAACCATGAATTCTACCTTAACACTTCATTTGCCTAATTTGCAGAAGAAAAAGTAAGAAGATGGTTCACATAAAAAACTTACAAGTACAAATAGAAACACACCATAAATACATGTAACCACAGGAATCCCAAAAAGGACTGCAAAGCCCTGGTCTTTCTTCCTTTGTCAAAAATGCAGAGATACAATGAGTAATACAATAGAATCTTTCTCCCTCAAGAGTCCAACCATGAAAATGACTAAGAAAGTACATAGTATAGGAAAGCTAACATCTTTCCTTGCCTCTAGGGGTCGAGCTCACTATCCTAGGAGCTGTTTCAACCAATTCCAAACTGAGCACTAAAATCTAGGCAGTCAAAACAACTTGCCTCTATAAGCTAGGAAACCAATTCGTTCATTAAATTTTTGCCTATTTCATGAATGAATCTTCTAGAAGAGATAAATAAGTGTCAAAGTATCATAAAATGACATCATTTACGTCAAGGAGGATCAAAATCCACTCCAAAGAGTCAAACCTAGTCAAAACTACGTTTTGCTGAGCTGTAGGTGCATTTATGTGAAAATAGCCTGATGCGTAGTGCCCTGAATCTCAACGCGTAGCGCTCCATTTGGCCTACTTTTGAGACACTTTCCAGTGTCCAAAGGAGGCAAAAATGGGCTTGTTGGAACGTTCTGGATGTCTACTTTCCAACCCAAGTGGCATTTCTGAATTTGGTGACCATTTGCCCCTCGACAATTGCAATCTCCCAAGACTGCTTCCTGTGTGTCAAAAAAGTGGCAGAAAGTCATTTTTTGCATGTTTTTTGACCTTCTGGAGGCTCAAAAATTAATGAAATCTCTTGGAAATTACTGAGAAAGTGTATTTTTGCATGAAATCTCCACAAATGCTTAGTTTTCATGAAAAGGAGTTTCCCATCTTCAGGGTAGCGCGCGGCCCGCTACGCGTTGGGGAAGAAAACCTGTTTTTTGCCCAAGAATTCACAAATGACCAAAAATGCTCAAAGTTTTTTGAAATTTGTGCAGAAGGTAAGTCATTTAGCACCATGCTCCTTGAAGAAAGCCTTAGCCAAGATGTGGAGGGGATCGGGCCTTTTTCTTCATTTTAGTGCCTTGGCCAACCGTCCTTTGAGCACCTTCATTTTTGCCTTACATACGTGCATTCGAGCCCAATAATGATTCTTCATGTGGCGGAGCATATCTTTATCTCTATTGGCTTTCGCCAATAGCTTTTCCAAGTGAGTGTTCACTCGAATGAGCATAGATTCCCAATCTATGGGTGTCAAATCACCGGGTCTCCTATGGGCCAATTCCCGGTCTTCACGAATCTTCCGCTACTCATAAAGCTCGTGCTCGTCCTCCAACTGTTTGTTGCACTACTCTAAATAGTTAATCACCCATTTTTCCATCTGAAATTTCTTGTGCAGCGACTCATTCTCGGCCCTTTGCTCTCGGATGATCTCCTTGAGCTCTGAGGCAGGAGAGCTAGCATCAATATCAATGACATGTGTGTCTTGACCTCTTTAAGGACCCTCATCAATCATGGGCCTCTTGCCCCTGTCCTGAACCTGTACCTGTCCTGAAGAAGATGGCGAGACCCCTTCCACATGATGTGGAGATAGTACTCGCTGTGTCGATGAAGTCAACGAGACCCCTTCCACCCCGGGTGGAGATAATACTCGCCGAGCTGATGCAAATAAGGCCCTGTGGCCTCTCTGATATGTGACCAATGGAGGGGAACTAACATGTCTGGGCTCAGGGATGTCATACTGCTGTGAAGGTCCTCCCTCCTCATGAACAACCTCAAGGGGTGGTGGCGCTGTGAAGAAATCTCGAGAGATGAAATCCTCCCATGGAATACCCTGCTAGGCCAACTGATGCATGACCACAATCTTGATCAAAGCATAATGGTAGATGCTCCTGTGTTGTTGTGGTGGGCTCTTTCTCTGCACCAAGGGCACCATCCTCTCTCACATTGACCACCCTTACCACCCCTGTGAGGCCTCCTTGGCACCTCAACCTCTGGTGTTGACTCACGGTCATTACTTTGCTCATAGTCTGTTTCGGTTTCTGACATGGTTTCAAGAGAAAAATGGCTGAAATGTACTGCTGCTTATGCTCAAATGACCTGTTGTTTTGACTGTTTGAATGCTGCTCCAAGGGGACAAAAATCACAAGGGAGATGTTAGGGAGGGGGACTTTGAGGGGACTTAGGGAAAATATATATAAAAAGGGAATTTAGGGAAGGAATTATGGCACATACATCATCACATCATCATAATTTGCAGGGGTTTGATAGGAGGTAGGGTTTAGGGAGATTTTATTGAATTTTAGGGATAGGTAGGGTTTTAGGGCTTTTGATTTTTTTATTTTTTTTTAAGGGATATTAGGTGAAAATGAAAAGGGAGGGGATAATGGGAATGTGGGGAAATGAGGGAGTGAAAAAGGATGACCTTGGGCAGCAAATGTAAAACCATAGCTCACATGCATTTGAATTTTTTTTTTAAACATAATACATATGAATTTTCCATTTCACCTTGATGGCATTTGACACATTTTCACGCTCATGTTATCTTTACAAAGCAAGAACTTCAATGATTTGAGGCCTACCTGAAGAAATTGAAGAGGAAGAAGTCGATTTGTGGCTCACTGGCAAATTTCTGAAGGTGGAAACCCAACGCATAGCGCGCAGGCTCTGGAGCGTAGCGCGCACCCAACGCGTAGCGCCCGACCAAATTTTGCACTGCAGAGACTGCCCTGACGCGTAGCGCGCGCCCAACGCGTAGTGCGCAGGCCCTGATGCGTAGCGCGCAGGTGCAGTCACCAAATTCGCCCAGTTTCACACTAAATCGCCTTTCAAACTTGCTCTTGGAGTCTTGGAGGCAAAAGAATTACAAAATTAGGAGAGAGGGGCTTTTATACACTTGATTTAAATTTATTTCCCCTCAAACCCACTTTATAATGTTTATACAATGACACTCTTTAAAACTAATTGCTGCTGACTTGTGGTTTTTTTTTTGTCATGAAATTGGTTGAAATGATGATTTTTCTTGAAAGATTTTGCAGGGATAGCTTCTGAGGAGTCTTGGAAAAGGAGATCAAGGCCGCATGCCGACTTCTGGAGAATTTGAGTTTTTTACAAATTTTTACAAAAATGAGAAAATGACCTTGCCTTCAAAAACAGAGTTTTTGAACTCAAGGTAAAAATTAGCTATACAATATGAAATCATCTGAAGTGATGCTTTGATGGACATCCCTCTGGCCTGCTGGGCATTTATTGACCTCATAAGACATGACCTCAAAAGACAAAATTGGACTAAACCCTAGACCTAGGACCTTGATTTCAAGACAAGACCAATGACCCTGTAATGAATTTATTGACTAAAACAAACTTAATCCAGCAGTGCCAAGAGGGGAATAAAAGACACAAGCTCCTCCATCAGGGTTATGGCATGCCTAATGGAATGCAATAAGATGACACTGATGAGACACCTACTTATGCAAATGCAAAGAGCTTTGATCGCTGATGGAGGGCTACTAGACCGACTCTAACATGGTCCACTTTAGGTATTTGTCCTCATAGCTATTGACAGGGTAGTACTGCTCCTTGATGGCATCCCGAAATGAATTCCAAGTGGGTGAGACTGAAAATAGTGAGCCCGTATTTTCATCCTTTTGCTCGCAGTAGGTTTCCCACCAGTGCTTGATGTGGGTGGCTGCTTTGAGAAGAGCAAGAATAATCTTTTCCCGACTGGAAAAATCATGAACAGAAAAATACCCATCTAATAGATTTAACCATTTATCTATGGCATCTACGTCTTCGCATCAGAACTTAAATCCTTCAGAGCCTTTATAATCCTTCACCCACGCATTATATATATATATATTATATATATATATTATATATATATTTAATAATATATATAATATAATATTATAATATTATTATATATATATATTATATATATTATATATATAATATATATATATATATATAACACATAAACCATATATTGTGCTTTTCCCTTCTAAAAACCACTTATAAAGGAAACATACCTTTACAAAGGAAAACTCTGCTTTCCTTAGCTTTTCCGCCTTCCCGTACAGACTCGCATAGTTTCCGAGATTAAACCTCCATCGCAATTGGCTATCGCTATATTCAGGACTTATCATATATGTGGTTATCGCTCCTCCTCCGATTCCAATATGACTATCGGAAGTCGTAGACACATGCTTTATGTGAAAAGGCCCGCACTATCGGAAATATTAACTATTTGGGAATACAAAGGACTTTTCATATATGTGGTTATCGCCCCTCCTCTGATTCTGATATGACTATCGGAAGTCGTAAACACATGCTTTATGTGAAAAGTCTCGCACTATCGGAAATATCAACTATTTGGGAATACAAAGGAAATTCCCTTCATTCGTACCTTTTGGATTTCAAAATGTATAGACCTGATTCTATGTATCGTCGGGTCCGACACTATAAAGTTCCTCTGCCGAACGCCGATTGACCCTGATGCCTGATCGCCTATGTATTTCCAACGTCGATTGCCGATATTGCTATTGGCGATATCGCAATTCCACTAAACTGCTGACCCTTGGCGCCTCCGACCTTGTCGGGTTCTGACTCAAGGTCAGAACATGCATCTGATTCAGAAGCCTTCAACTCAGCCACCAACGACTGCTTGGTTCGACGCTCACTTGTGTTGTGAGTGGGGCTCTTATGGAAATCACACCACTTTCCTGTGTCCTTCTTCGACTTCCTGGTGTTTTTCTTTTCTTGTGGCTTGGACGGGTTGTCTTGGGTTGCCCCATCTTACTTTGTCCTTTGGTCTTCAGATTCACAAATCCAAAGTCTCGCTTCTTTTGTTTAAACTTCTGCTTGATTTTGACAGCGTATCAGTACGCCGTGCCAAGCGAGGAAATGTTCAGGAACACCATCTCTTCCTGGATGTACCTGTGAAGGAAGTCACGATATTCAACTTCCTGGTGTTTTTCTTTTCTTGTGGCTTCGACGGGTTGTCTTGGGTTGCCCTGTCTTGGTTTTGTCCTTTGGTCTTCGAATTCGCAAATCCAAAGTATCGCTTCTTTTGTTTAAACTTCTGCTCGATTTTGACAGCGTATCGGTACGCCGTGCCAAGCGAGGAGATGTTCAGGAACTCCATCTCTTCCTAGATGTACCTGTGAAGGAAGCCGCGGTATTTGAGTACTAAATGTAGCTCAAGTCCTTAATACCCAACTGTGTGTGAAGGGTATGAAATTTTTTTGTGAACTTTGGCACATCTTCATCCCTTCCTTGTCACAGTGTGGTCCACTTTATGTATTTGTCCTCATAGCTTTTGACAGGGTAGTACTTCTCCTTGATGGCATCTCGAAATGAATTCCAAGTGGGTGCGGTTGAAAATAGTGAGCCCGTATTTTCATCCTTTTGCTCGCAGTAGGTTTCCCACCAGTGCTTGATGTGGGGGGCTGCTTTGAGAAGAGCAAGAATAATCTTTTCCCGATTGGAAAAATCATGAACAGAAAAATACCCATCTAATAGATTTAACCATTTATCTATGGCATCTACGTCTGTTTGACCCTCGAAGATGGGGATTTCAAAATTAACTTGTACCTTAAAGGGTGTGGCATTTCCAGAGTAGTTGTTAAAAGCCGATGCGTCGCCTCTGGGTAGCCGCTGAAGGACCTACGCAAAGTTGTCCATCATTGCGTTCCTTTGTGGTGCAGGGCTACACCCGCACATACCCACGGTATGCATATTAAAAATGCATCCACAACTATCCCAGGATATTTAACTCTGCAATGGAGTTAAATATACAGACCTTAAATGGTCAAGAGGCCCATTCATCAATTCCTGAGTATAGGAATTTAATCACCCCGCCTGAAACCTCCTATTGGGACTCATAAATCATCCCCAAGCCTTCAATGAGGCTTTGATTAAAGTCTTCCTTTATATTCTTCGCATCAGAACTTAAATCCTTCAGAGCCTTTATAATCCTTCACCCACGCATATATATATATATATAATATATATATATAATATATAAACCATATATTGTGCTTTTCCCTTCTAAAAACCACTTATAAAAGAAACATACCTTTACAAAGGAAAACTCTGCTTTCCTTAGCTTTTCTACCTTCCCGTACAGATTCGCACAGTTTCCGAGATTAAACCTCCATCGCAATCGGCTATCACTATATTTAGGACTTATCATATATGTGGTTATCGCTCCTCCTCTGATTCCGATATGACTATCGGAAGTAGTAGACACATGCTTTATGTGAAAAGGCCCGCACTATCGGAAATATTAACTATTTGGGAATACAAAGGACTTCTCATATATGTGCTTATCGCCCCTCCTCCGATTCTGATATGACTATCGGAAGTCGTAAACACATGCTTTGTGTGAAAAGGCCCGCACTATTGGAAATATCAACTATTTGGGAATACAAAAGAAATTCCCTTCATTCATACCTTTTGGATTTCAAAATGTATAGACCCGAATCTATGTATCGTCGGGTCCGACACTATAAAGTTCCTCTGCCGAACGCCGATTGACCCCGATGCCTGATCGCCTATGTATTTCCAACACCGATTGCTGATATCGCTATCGGTGATATCGCAATTCCACTAAACTGCTGACCCTTGGTGCCTCCGATCGCTGATATGCAATTTAATCGGGAGTGTTGATTTGGCAACGATCTAACGGTCCACGATTAATCGCTCTCACTCTTTGCAAATTTCCAAGGTTTATCCCGATAGCTTTAAAGGGTCATCCGCTGCTGCGATTTGATATCAGCCATTGATCTAAATGATCCAACGGTTGCTGAGCATCACTTGCACTTCTCCGCAATTCCTTTTACTTAGAAATTTTACATTGTTTCTTCAATTTCTTAGTGATTTGCTTCTTTAAAGGTTCCAGCCTTCACTACTTCTGCTGCGCCACTTTGATGCTCCAATTCCCCTCCAAAGCTAACTCTGATTTTCCTAGGATTCAATGGTTCCTCGTGATTCATCTCTGAGCATGTTAGGCCCTTGCACACTACGGAACTCTGCCTGCAATTCATTACAGAACCTACGAGTTCATAATTCACATGAAATCAAATCATAAACACTCAATTCACGCATATGCACACTCATAATCGAATTCCTACTCTGTATTCACACATAGAAGTAATTGATTACAATTGAGATTCTCGGTCTCTCTCACAGGCCTGATTCTCAACACTTGTGGCCTCTCCCTCTGCTCGTAGGCTTATATAATATATATATATATATATAGATGAAAACATTGGATCGGATCGTTGAAGGTCTGATCAATCCTCTAACAAAAGCCTAAAGCTCTACATGCATGCATACATGGCAGAAAAGCCTCCTTGCGACTTTATTCTATCTTTTCTCTGTTTTAAAACAGAAAAGCCTCCTTATCGCTCAATGGTCAACATCTATTCTCCCTTTTATGCCTAAAAGCTCTCCCTTGCTCCTAGGATCATGGAGCTACTCATGTTCTCATTTATTTGTTTTGAGAGCATCTAATTAAATCACACTTAAGGCCTAAATATTAAATTGAATTGAGACTTAGGAAACTAATTTCCCAAAAACACATGACCCCCTATGTCTACTAATTACAATGATTTTCCTTGGGCTGAATTCTCCTACATCAGACTCCCAAAGTAGAAAATATTCATGATCTCCTAATCACGTGTCTTCTGGTCTTGGTCTTCCTAGATCCCACACTTTGTTTTGTAGCTGTCCAGATGCTTTATTCCTTTGTTGCCGCTGCACTTCTGCTATCTTTTGCTCCATTTTCTTTTTCCTGTCAATCAGATTCAAGTTCTGATTGATCTTGCTTGCTGTTGTTAGCATTTTCCTCCATCTGGATTGATTCATCATCTGTTGCCATATTTCTTCAATTTCTATGTCCAACATATCTTTGGGTTGGTCCATATTTTGCTTCTTACTTCTGCCTTCTTCTCTTTGTTTCAGGTTATTGTTGTTGTCTTCTATGCTGACTTTTCTTTTACTTGCTTCATCTTTTGTTTTGCTTGTTGCCATTTTTTCTTTACTTTCTGCCTCCCTATCATCCTTACCTTCTCTCATAACTGAATCATGACTGTTCAGCATTCTTTCCAGCAATTTAATTTCTCCATTCCATGGATTGAGTTCTCCCATAAAATTCTCTTCCTTCACTTTTATTTGACTGTTCACTCTTGCCAAATCTCCTCCAGCATCTGCAACAAAACCTACACACTCAAAACACTTGTTAAAATTAAAAACATAAGGTTGTTGTGCCTTATCTTCCTTTGGCAACAATTTAGTTTGATTCTCTGTTTTCTCCTTATCCTCTGTCAACACATCAGTATGTTGATTCGAATTCTCAGTAGAATTCATGAGACTGTCAGTTAATCTCTCTTCTACATCATCTGTTCTAATGATGTCTTCCTGCTTGGGTTCATAGTAGTGAACTTCTTCTCCCTTAACCTGTTGCTGATTATCTTCACTTTGAAATTGTTTCCTTCCTATCGCCTCTTTACCATCTTCAAACAACCTCTGCTCAATCTCTTTGATCACAAAATCATACTCATACTCATTCATGTTGTTTAATGAGCCCGCAAACAAATTATTACACCTTCCTGTCTACATGGCTACTTGAGACACATCTTCTTCTTTAGAAACTATAACTACAGCTTTTGTTCTACCGTCAGGTTCTCTCATCAGTTTCTCCAACAGTTTAATTTCCTCTTCACACTTAGCAAGCACTTCATCACAATGCTCTCTTCTTCCAACTTCATCATTCACATGCTATGTTACAGTGTTAAAATAATGTCTTCCTTTGGCCCTTGTAATCTCAAGGTCTTTCTGCTGTAGCAAATCACTACTTCCCTCCTTCAAGAGGTCTTCTCCACGATACTCTGTTCTTCTAGAGTACTCCTCCAGACTTTCGACATCTTCAAAAGACTGTCCATCCTCGTCAAAACACTCTTTTGTTAGCGTTCTTTTTCTCTTTGCTAAGTCTTTCCCATAGACTTCCTCTTCCTTAACATATTTCAGTAGATGTTCTTCTTCCCTACTGTCTGTCTCAATAGTTTCCATGGCTATCTCCATTGTGCCTATCATCATAGTGAATTGATGATCCTTTACTATGTTTTCAGCTAACATAGTCTCTTCCTCAAGTTTGCCTTCAGTCCCTGGTTGTTTATCTTCTCTGAAGATATCTTCAAATGACTGATTTTCTCCTGCAATATCTGCCATCATACACAAACTATCAGTTTTAAAATATAAGACCCTATGGTCTCACTTGATGGTTCAACCATCATTTCTCTTTGTTGTTCTAAATCATTCATATGATTCATAAATTCTTTGATAGTCTCTTCTTCAATCTCCTCAAGCCCTTCACTTGGTTGCTTGATATCTTTCTCCAGCTATATATGAGACCTATCTATCTCATCTTTTCCCATAATAGAATTTAGATTATGCTGGTCTTCTTCCTTCTTCATGACAATATCAACAAATTGTCCTTCACCTGCAAACATACACTAATTGTCAGATTTAAAATCATCAGACCTTTTGGTCTCACTTGAAGTTTCAGTCTTCAAGTCTTCACTTTCTCCCAGAAATTCCCCTTGTTCTGGTTTACAAATGGATTCTTCCATTTCTAACTCAACTTCCTTGAGTTTTCCCTTCAGCCACTTTACTTTCTTTTGATGTAGCCTTCTCTGCATTTCATGCCATTCCACTAGCTTCTTCCTCAAGACCCAACCTAGTCTCTGGCTTTCCTCAAGCATTCTCTTAATGCATTGAGTTGTTCTTTTAATTCAGCAACCTCTTTGTGAATTTCTTCTTGACTCATCTTCTTGCCATTTTCTTTGGCATCCTCTTTCTTATACGCTCTACTATGGCTTCTCTCTGAACCTCTGGTATGACTATCAGTAGTCATCTTCTTTTCTTCTATCTTCTGAGCTCCTTCGTAACAAGTCTCTGTAAAAGCTAGTCCTCCTGGCTACAACCTTACCTCACTAAGCTCTCCTCACTAAGTCTTTTGGTAAGCACGGGTCCTCTGTCTGGAACCTCTCCTTCTTGAGCAACACCTTTGCTCCTTCTAGGCTTCTGCAATCTCTCACTCTCTCTTGAGAACACTTCAGTTGTCCTCTCTGTCCAATTTCTAATTGGATTCTTCAGGCTCATTGCCACTTTTCTATTAGAGTATTCTCCTTACTCCATCTTCAAGAACTCACCTGGTTCTTCTCTCACAACTTCTCTTGCTGTCACCTGTGCATTAGTATAAAAACACACATTCTTAATTTAAAACAGAACATACCTTCAAGATCTCAGCATGATCTTGTTTCACCCATTCTTCTGCACTTTCAATGGATTGTCCTCTGGTTGGTTTCCAAGTCCTCTTTCCTTTAGAACTTTCATCAAGCAATCTTGCTTTCTCCTTCCTTCAAGGAATATTTTGTTCCTGCTATTCCAAACCTCTGCTGGAACTGCTACAGTCTTCCAAGAACTTCAAAAGTTCTCCTTTTACAGATTACAAATGCTCTGATAGTAATTCTGCTTTAACCTCCATTATGCTCTGATACCACTAATGGTGCAAGGCTACACCCGCACATACCTACAGTATGCATATTAAAAATGCATCCACAACTGTCCCAGGATATTTAACGCTAAAATGGAGTTAAATCTACAGACCATAAATGGTTAAGAGGCCCATTCATCAATTCCTGAGTATAGGAATTTAATCACCCCGCCTAAAACCTCCTATTGGAACTCATAAATCATCCCCAAGCCTTCAATGAGGCTTTGATTAAAGTCTTCCTTTATATTCTTCGTATCGGAACTTAAATCCTTTAGAGCCTTTATAATCCTTCACCCACACACACACACACACACGCACACACGCACACACATATATATATATATATATGTATGTATGTATGTATCTTTCTCCCTTATAACATGGGATCATATGTATATGAAACACATAAACCATATATCGTGCTTTTCCCTTCTAAAAACCACCTATAAAGGAAACATACCTTTACAAAGGAAAACTCTGCTTTCCTTAGCTTTTCCGCCTTCCCGTACAAACTCGTACAGTTTATGAGATTAAACCTCCATCGCAATTGGCTATCGCTATATTCAGGAGTTATCATATATGTGGTTATCGCCCCTCCTCCAATTCCGATATGACTATCAAAAGTCGTAAACACATGCTTTATGTGAAAAGGCCCGCACTATCAGAAATATTAACTATTTGGGAATACAAAGAAAATTCCCTCCATTTATACCTTCCAGATTTCAAAATGTATAGACCCGAATCTATGTATCATCAGGTCCGACACTGTAAAGTTCCTCCGCCAAATGTCGATTTACCCTGACGCTCAATTGTTGATATATTACCAACGCCAATCGTTGATATCGCTATTGGCGATACCGCAATTCCACTAAACTGCTGACCCTTGGTGCCTCTGATCGCTGATATGCGATTTGTTCGGGATCGTTGATCTGGCAACGATCCAACGATCCATAATTAATCGCGCTCACTCTTTGCAAACTTCCAAGGTTTATCCTGATAGCTTTAAAGGGTCTTCCGTCGCTGCGATTTGATCTCAGCCATTGATCTAAATGATCCAATGGCTGTTGAGTGTCACTTGCACTTCTCCACAATTCCTTTTACTTAGAAATTTTACAATGTTTCTTCAATTTCTCGGTGATTTGCTTCTTTAAAGGTTTCGTCCTTCACTGCTTCTGCTGCGCCACTCTGATGCTCCAATTCCCCTCCAAAGCTAACTTTGATTTTCGCTAGGATTCAATGATTCCTCTTGATTCATCTCTAAGCACGTTACGCCCTTGCATACTACAGAACTTTGCCTGCAATTCATTATAGAACCTACGAATTCATAATTCACATGAAATCAAATCATAAATAGTCAATTCACGCATATGCACACTAAGAATTGAATTCCTACTCTATATTAACACATAAAAGTAATTGATTACAATTGAGACTCTTGGTCTCTCTCATAGGTCTGAGTCTCAACACTTGTGGCCTCTCCCTCTGCCCGTAGGCTTTTATATATACATATACAATTGTATGTAGTATGTTATGTTGTATATGTAATTATATATATATATATATATTATATAATATATTATATATATATAATGTATGTATGTATATATATACAACTACATATATAAATATATATATATATATATATATAATATTATATTACGATATATTGTATACATTATTATATTATATATATATATATATATATATATATATATACATAATCATTATGTATATACATATTATATTAATATATATATATAGTATATAATAATATATAATAAGTATCATATATTATTATATACTACATATATATATATTATATATAGATATATATTATATATATTTATATTATAATTAAATATTATATAATATATATATATATTACATATAATATATATATATATATATGAAAACATTGGATCGGATTGTTGAAGGTCCGGTCATTCCTCTAACAAAAGCTTAAAGCTCTACATGATTGCATACATGGCAGAAAAGCCTTCTTATCGCTCAATGGTCTGCATTTATTCTCTCTTTTATGCCTAAAAGCTCTCCCTTGCTCCTAGGATCATGTAGCTACTCATGTTCTCATTTATTTGTTTTGAGAGCATCTAATTAAATCACACATAAGGCCTAAATATTAAATTGACTTGAGACTTAGGAAAATAATTTCCCAAAAACACATGACCCCCTATGTCTATTAATTACAATGATTTTCCTTGGCTGAATGCTCCTTCATCACTTTGTCACTCGAGGGCTTCTTCGAGCAAGATTTTGATAGGATCTCCTGCCCCCTTGTCTTCTTTTCATCTACCACGGGAGGCCGTCGGGATTTGCTAGGCTGATCTTGCAAAGGATCAACTAGATCGAGCCCTAACTCCTTCGATCCCAACCTCGTTGGGGACATGCAAAGAAAAACAGAGAAGAAAAGCAGACCGCTTTGATACTACTGATCTAGATTTAAACAAGAATGCAACATATTACAAAGATAACCATAAATACAGAGATGCAACGGAAATAATACTTCATTTCATTACTATAAAATATTGAAATATGCTTATAAACAGAAATGGAAATAAATAAGCTAGGGCTATGGTAGCTTATCTCTAAGAAGAGATGTGGGTTCTACATGCCTCTGAACTATGTTACAATGAGGCTCGAAGGCCTATTTATTGTTGAGAAACAATGGAAAACCCTTAACATTCCAAAACCTAACCCTAGAATATGAAACGCCAAATTGTGGGCCCCGTTTTGGGTAAGTTGGTAAATCAACTTCCCGGGGTCATAACTTTGGCACCTAATCTTCGTTTGACGCATACAATAGCTCGTTAAAAATACATATCCGAGCACTACAACTTTAGGAAGAGAAACATCGGTCCATGGACCCATGTTGCTCCTAGATTTCCCAAAAAACCGTCATTTAGGGCCTGAAAATGGCTCCGAAAGTTGAGGACCCGAAAAACTGCTAAAAATAGTAAATTGTGCTACAATTACGGAAACTGAAAAACTGAAAGCGATAGTTGTGGGGGTCCAAGTGGGATAGGTGGGTGGCAAACAACATCAACCTAGATCACGATGGTTGCAAAGGAGGCGCTTGGTGACCAATGAACGACAATTGATCAATGGTCATTATTCTCCCTTCATGCGGAAAACAAACCACACGGAAAAGTGAAGAAACAAGAGCTCCAATGACATAAACATAGTCACGTCCAAGGAGAAGATTGAAATCTAAGGGACCTTGGACTACCATCATGTCTATATAGACATGCTTTCCTCCCAAAGTAATAGGGAACTTCAGAAGGATCCCTAAAGGTTGAGTAGTTCCTCCATTGAAAGCCAACAGATTCTGGGTGATAGGCACAAGTTGTGGGGAACCCAAAGTTTTCCAAGTAGTAGAAGACATAATGCTAATAGATGCACCTTCATCTAATATAGTGCCAGGTACTACCATATTATAGGCTTGTACTATAATCTGGAAAGACACAGAAGATGGGAGGCGAAAAGTAGTCAACGGACCCTAATTGAAACAGATGACGGAACTACTTGGTGGGGGTATCATATGATTACCCCCATGCTATGTAGGAATAGAAGAAGGACTCTCTTGAACAATCGGGATGGGAGGGTCCCTCTTCGAGTCATGAGAATCTGAGGAGAGGAGAAGAACATGAGAAGTATGAGCACCACTCTCTTCCGGAACAGAGTGAGCAACTGGTGGCGGAACCAAGTCGACACTCTTTTCAACCAATAGTTGTTTGGGAACAGACACAAGAGAGTCATGCTCAGGAAGAGCAGGATGGGAAAGAGATGAATCCAAGTCAATCTCTTTACTAATTAGGCGAGGGTTATAAGAAAGACTCTGATAACCAACAGGAAGTTAGGGTTGAGGAGCTGCAAGATTTTTCAAAACTTTGGAAGCTTTATCCATAAGAGGACAAAGGTGAAGAAGATGCTCTCCTTCACATAACCTACATGGGAATCTAATCTTCCCTTTCGTCTTACCATCGCTAACCGAGGATGCAACATCGACATGATCTCCAGAGGTCGATGCGGATGGTCGATCTAGATTTTGAGACCATACCTCTAAGACTCTAGGAATTCCAGGACAGTCTCGAAGGAGATGGTCAACCTTACACAACTTGCAAGGGAATATAACATTCCGTGGAGGATCAAAAGGTTTGTCAATGGGGAATGCATTTGGAGTAATAGCTGCACGGTTTTCCTCTCGCTTATTTGACGTCTTCTTCTTCTTAGCCTCCTGGTTACTTGATTTCAAACTTTCACCAAGAAAAGTAGAAGAGGAGGGTGAAGAAATGGGGGAAGAAGGCGAGGGGTCAACCTTAGAATCATCGTGACGTGATTCGAATGAAGGAGATGGTGGGGTAGGAGTTGGGACACTTGGGACCACCGAGGTCGAAAATAACCAGACAGGTAAACCAATGGTTAACCCAGGGAGGGACAACGTTGCCATATAAGGAACACTAGCATTTCCAAAAGAAGGAAAAGGACCAAGATTCCCATACGAGGGGAACCCTTGACTGGTAGACTCTGGAAAAGTTGCCATTGGAATCGACCTTACAAAATTACTAAGGAATATAATTTTAACCAGGAATATTTCGTGGGAAGTTAATTTTAGAACACTGAAAAAAAACTTTTCCTTTTCATGTTTTAAGATTCAAGAAAAGGGAAAACGGTGACTCGATTCGCTTCGAAGTTAATGAGATCGAAAGGACAAGTGCTTGATGAAATTTTAAATTTAACGAGTCAAAAAGATCAAATGACTACTCTGTATGATCAAGGTAAAGAGGATTACCAGGCAACTGTGAACTGCATAATACCTCCCGGTGAACTGAGAAGTATGGGCAGGCAATCTCCCTGAATGTCATGTTTGGTGTATCATGTTTGCAAGGCGTCCGACTCAGCTTCCTATGGATAAAGGATTGCAGCCTTCAGGGGTCTCCCATTATATACTCAATGGTATGGGGAGCAAAAATCCGTACTAGCAGTGTCTAGTGCCAGATAATGACAACTGCTAGGTTTAAAGACGTCAGAACATGTCTCTAGCCTAGACCACTAAATGTGAGCGTTAAGTTTCAATGCTTCCTTAGTTTAATTGAATAAATTTTAATGATTGATCTTGAATTAGGTCTCACTTTCAAGGCCCTACCGTTGTCATTTGACAAAATTCCTAGATGCAACTATATGAGAAAAGAGATCTTTGTTTGATGAAAGTTAACACTAATTGAGAGATAGAGAGCACACAATCAATGCAACAATCAAAAAATGAAATCTTTCACTAAGATATGTCCTAAATGCACTTAATCTTCCTATAACAACAAAAGAAGTTTCATTTCATTTCCAATGCTTATGATGATGCAATTCTAGCTTCTCAATGATGCCACTAATACAATATTTTCGCTTAAGTAAACTAGAATGATGTTCTCCTTTTCATAAAATGAAAAATGAATCTTTTACATAAAGCACTTTAAATGAAAATTTCACAATTCCGAACAAAGAAGCATCAATCAAATCCAAAGCATGATAAATGAAACTAAAAACAACTTCTTCCCTGAATCAAACAAACCAAACACATAAATACTTCAATCGAAAAACCAAGCAATGTAATGTATGCTTGGAAAGAGAAAAGAGACACTCAAAATAAGAGAACAAACGAGACTTATTCAATTGAAAACAAAGCATCTTAGTCACTTCCGGGCGGAAGAAGAGAGTCTGAGGGTCAAGACTCACTTACACTGGAATGGGAGAAATTTTGATTTTTCTTAACTCAGAGACCGGAGCCACTGAACAGTACTACAACTAGCGCCGATCGGCACGACCGACACGACTGAACAGTACTAGAACTAGCGTTGGTGTCCTGATCGGCGCGATTGCCTAACTGACAACTAGTGTTGATCGAGGGATTCAAAGAAAAAATACAAACTAACTTCACACAGGGCCAGACTTAACGCATCAGAGGGTGGGCTAAACCAAGCAAGCACACAAACCAAGCTAAATGAAACTTTCAAGATAGGGAGAAACATAGTGAAAATAGGCTACAAGGCAAACATCAAAGAGCAAGACACACTGGTCAAGATTCAGGGCAAACCCTAATCTTCATCTACAAGCATTGACGCGACTGTCTAACTAACAACGAGCTCCCGAAGGGGGTTGGTGCGACTATTTTTAAATAGAATGCATTGGTCGGTGCGACTGTCAGGTAAAAAACCGCGCCGAGCGAGAAATCCAAGGAAAATATAAAATATTCCAAGAACAGAGACTAGATTTGCTACTGTGAAATTTAAACCTAGAGTAGTAAGCAAAGCAAAACAAACAGATCTAAAGGGAAATGGTGGAACTAGCAAAGTTCACACAAAATCATGAAAAATCAATCAAATAGAAAGATGGATCATCCCCAGCAGAGTCGCCAATTTATGGTGAAGTAAAATTATAAGTGTGGACACAAACAAATTCCTCTAGCCCGATAATGGGTCTAGCCACAATAGATACATTCTATGGAATATTTAATTACGTTAGAACCAATTAAGAGGGCCTACCTCTTAGTCCACTTATCCCGTTTGATGATGTCCTTGCTTTCTCGCTCTAGGTCTCTCTCGCTTCCTTATTCAAGTACCCGAAACAAGTAAACAACAACAAAGAACAACCGTGATAATAGACAAATTGTAATTCAACCTATTTAACAAGTCAAGGAACATTAAGCCATGAATATGTAAGATGAAAAATCATGTAGGAAAGCAATCGATAGTTGCATATATTAATATCAAAGAGATATTACAACCATTGTCTTGACGTTGTAGTCCTCCTCTGACAAGACCAGGTTCCCACACACTTCTGCTAGCATCCCATGATGGCCTCAATCCACAATAGTTTTAAGGCTCTTCCCTTTAGGCTTCACTCCAAACCAAATCACACTTCTCCCTCACATAACTAGATAGCTACAGCTAGTAATAACTTGTTCTCTACTCCAAACCAAAATATCACTAGCACACCAACATTAACACTTCAACACTAACACTAGCTTTTGCTTGGGAAGAAGGGAGGTTTATATAGAATGAATGGATGGGAGATGGATCCTCTTCTCATGGGAGAAGGGCTTATCCCTTGAGGTAGTTCCATCATTATAGGGGAAAGGAGCCCAAATTGACATCCTCGACCCCATCCAGCCAAACCATTTACCAGACTTCCGTTACGAAGCTTCTAGAGTTGGAAGCTTTGGCTCCTAATTTAAAAAACTTTCCATAACAGGACCGACGCGACTGGAACATAGCTCAGTCACTCTAGTCGGGGCTAGGGATAGTGCTAATCTCTACACATCGGCGTGGAGGAGACAAAGGCCACTAGCGCAAGTCTTATAAACTAGGTAAAATAGAAGTTTCAGGGGAAATGGTGCAAAAGGGAATTGATCTGCTCATGAAGAGGGATACAAAGGGAGTTTCTTCATGAAGGCAAAGCATTCGGGGTTCACTGTAGAGGTCCTCCAAGATCAAGGAACAGGGAGTACAGGGACAGTGATAAAATGTTGTGTAGCAAAGAGTGTAGACAAAATGCTTAATTTTATAATGTGAAGAGTGTAGACCGTGAATAAATAGATGATGAAAAAAGAATAAGATTAAGGAAGTTAAAAAAGATAGGAGCATTAATGATCTAATTTTGAATAATAAAATAGAATAAATAAATACAATATAATTTAATAATATAAATAACTAAAAATATAAATCAAATTAATAAATTTATTTTAAATTGGTCAAATTGCTATTATATTACATAAAATGGGGTAAATGTTTATATTTTTTAGTGTAAATTATTTTTATTTATAATCAAAGATTAAGATTTTAACTAATTTAAGGAGTTGTCTTTAAGTGAGACGTTTCGGAGTTTTCTAGCAGATTTTTGGCCATAATCGAGCAAAAAAAACTGTGGTTAAATATTGATTTGTGTTGTTTACACTGGTTTTTTGATTGCATATATGGATTCAACAAAGAAAAACACATTCTACTAATAAAGAAAGGAGAGAGTAGAGAAGAGGAAGATCAACATACCTGCAAGTGGGGGTTTCTCATACCGATGCTCAAGAGCCTCTCTCTTCCAAGTGCACCATATGGAAGGAAAAGCAATGGCGATGCTAGGAGATGGAGCGTATGAGCAAACATAATGGCATAGGGGATGTCTAGCTATCATGGACATGTACACCTTTCAGTCGAATGAGACTACGGGGTTTTTAATAATTTATGTTGTTGTAGGTATATGATAACAATATTCTTTCTGTTTTCTAGTGGATGTTTGAAAATTGATACAAAGTCGAAGTTGAAATACAGGAGAGATGAAGTCGGAGCCAGATAGTTAGACTCAAACACATATTTTATCCCCTAAAAACAGAGCAGGCTGGTGAAGTGTAAAATGAGAAGAACAAAGTAAGCAAGGAAGTTGAAGGCCAAGTTCACCATATAGCAGGAAAAGCAATGGCAATGCTGGGAGATGGAGCGTATGAACAAACAAAACAACACAGGGGCTGTCCAGCTACCATGGACATGTACACCTTTCAGTAGAATGAGACTGTGGGGTTTTTACTAATTTTTGTTGTTGCATGTATATGATAACAATATTCTTTCGGTTTTCTAGTGGATGTTAGAACACTAATACAAAGTTGGAGCTCGAATACAGGAGAGACGAGGCCGAAGCCAGATAGCTGTACTCAAACACACAATTTCTTAATGTCGGTTTGTTTATTTCATTAAATAAGATTTATAGGGTGTCAAAGCTGGGGAACACAAAGTCGAGGAGCGCAGTTGACCCTTTATTATATTATGGGAGGGTGTCAGAAAAGTGGTTTTGACCATATATAGTTAAAACTATAATATTTTACACTGTAGGTTACATAAACAAATGGAAAGGCGCACAATCTTGTTACACTAGCGATTGACGAAACTGTATCATGGTTGTGAAATTTTAAATTGTTCACTCACTGGAAGCTTGAGGGGTCATTTCCTACATTGTTTCACAGGTTCTACATTTCCATCCTTTGTTGGCTCCTATCCGTTGGCGAGACACGTGCCACCACTTTTTTGGTTTATTTTGAATTTGTTCTCTTAATTTGGACTTGGTGACTTGGGGGTCTCAGATTGGTTACTTCTTGGTCAAATTGGGCGGGGTTATCTCTGAAAGGCCACATTAATCCCGTATTTTACTTGGGGATTTGATGTACATTTTCGTCGTTCCTCTCCAATATAGTTGATTGAGACCTAGAGTAGAGTCATTATAGTTGCATTTTAATGTATTCCCTTTACCCGTTGGAGTGGTTCACACCATTATGATTCTCGGTCTGTATACTTACTACTTGCTACAACTTCCTCGGTGATCCAACATCTTTGCACCATGCAGCTGCCCTCCTCATCGGATCCTCACCATCGATGCTAAATATCGAGGTCGTTAAGATCCACTGTGTGATGCTTCTTGGGCTAACGAGTTTGTTCACCTTTTCGGTATCACTCCTGAGAACGCATTGATGGATGGTTTATGACTCTTCCTCACAGGAAAAATGGTGGGAAACCATCCATACCTCTGGAGGCGAAAAATTATTCTACGCACCTGAATTTACGCCCTGAGACTTTCTAGGAAAAATTCAAGCGTTTGAAGTTGCATGATCTGCTCAGTCGGTGGGAATACTTACATCTTTCAGGAGAATAGATCAAATAGTGAATGACCACATACTAGATTCTGAAGCTTGGGTATCAGCCTCAGATGATCATGCTACAAAATGGTTGTATGTGTTTTCACTTTCTCTACCAGAGGATGTCGAACTCATACTTGGAATGCCCTAGGTTAAAGGCAGAGGTTTCCACGTGTTACAAACTTGGAAGGCTGATTTTGATCCCCGCTCGACTACACCCCGACGAAAGATCGTTTGGGCCAATGATCCAAGAGGATCTTGTCAGTCCAGCATAAGCAGAGTCTTCAGTGGTTCAAAATCAAAGTGGTCTTTAACTGATCATGGTCAATGAGGTCTTGAGCTTTATCAACTTCGCCAGTATTCATCGTCAGCATTCAGTGTCTGGTATCTTCATCTTCGACGTTGATGTTTATGGTTCAAGTTGTCTGGTGATGTCAATGGTTGATATGGTTTTCATGATGTTCAAAGGATATGGTTTTGTACTTGGTTATTGACATGTGGGTGTCGTCAGTTCCGCCGGGGTTTGGTTGTCAAAAGGGGAACATGTATCGTCATGTGGGGACATGTCACATAGTGACATTTTGTTGTTTATGGGTTTTAGAATTAAAATCAAAGTGATGTGAGACTAACTCTAAACCATTGCTAAAACCTATGCTACAAACACTAACCTAAAAGCTAAAACCATTCATTAAAAATGCAATAACCTAATTCTAAACCTATTCAGTCCATACATTACAAACCTTTGTAATAAACAACACTAAAACATTACAAAATGAATTCAAAATGTCCCTAACTGCTGGCCTAACTGTATCGGAGCCTGACCACAGCGAGCACATGTGAGCAGTGTGCAGTTATGGTGGCAGGTTGGAGTTGCAGTTAACTACAACAAGGACCGCGAGGAGTAGCCGTGTACACGTGAACGTAGTGCCACAAACCATGCAGTGAGGGGTTGTCTCTGCCATTTGGTGGACAATCACGGTCAGGTGGGGCAGGTTTGGCATGTGAGCACCAGATTAACTGCCCACAGTCAACCGTTAGCAGGTTAGTCAACGGAACTGCCAGAGCCTAAATTGCGGGTGTTATTCGGCTGTGCAGATGCGCTGTCAACGCCCTCTGCCCGGTTAGCTAATCGCTAACAGTACTCGGGCTATTCTAAGGTCAAAAGTGGGGCTTTATGTGTTATTTTTGGATATTTGTAATTACACCTAGGACATGTGACATTAACTCTTTAAACAAGCCCTAAACTCATCCATAAAAGTCAGCTTATTCATTCCTAAACTTAGACTAAGGAGTTCAAATTCATTTTCAGGGTTATAAAGCTAGTTTGGTTCATTGAAGAGTGGAGGGAGTGGTTTTAGAGTTATGTGTGCAGATTCTGGAGGATGTAGGCAGTTTTGTTTTTAGTGTAACAGGAGCATCCAGAGTCAGAATTTGGAACTGTGATTGGCATTGGAAAGCTAATTCAGAGAGATTTCTTATGACAGTGACCAGAAGTGCCTGCATGCACTATCAGTCTGGTTAATTTTCTGTTTAATCGACCTCCTCGAAATTCAATCCTAATAAAGCAGATGCCCATCTTGAAAGCGGACCCAGAGACGTAGTCCCTTGGGGACAAACTCCGTAATCAATCTTGATGTCTAGTATCACTGTGTTTTTTCTACTTTTCACTTTTGTTTGCATCTTTCTTATGTTTCAATTTTGTCATTAATTCATTCCTTTTCAATCAGTTCTCACGGTTAAAGCACTTTAAGTTAACATTTGGTTCACTGATGGCATTAATCAATTCTACTTCAGTTTAATGTATGAACATTTCAGATCAGCCAAGTTGATGGGCCTTCCCCTCGAATTATGGACTTGCTTAGCAATAATAGATATTTCCAATTCCATTAGCAACTTATATTTCTAGGAAGAGGGGTGCATGGGATAGTTGGATAAAAAAATTGCTTGGGCTCTTGTTGAGGTTGATCTCGGACGCAAACTCTTATCTTTCATAGATATGACACGGGACACCTTCTCTTGCAACATATGTGTCGATTATTGGGGCATTCCATATAAATGCTTGATTTTCTACTCGACGGGAAACCTCCATGCTAACTGCTTGAGTCGTTTTCTGTTGGAACGTCACACTTTCTGGAGGCGAACTTGTCTGCATTTGAGTGAGGTGCAGGACAGGATGTTGTCAAATGAATAGTCATTGGGTAATGTAGGCACTCCTAGTCCTAATCATGTTCATTTTTCGCCTGCTGATCATGTTTCCTATTCTGCCTTGTCTCTCGTCTCTTCTTTTGAACAGGGTTTCTACTAAATGGCATTTGACTTCTTCGACTGATGTAGTAACTGAGGCTCCCCTTCTTTCTATTCATGGCATGTTCCCTACCTCCACTCCATCCGGGCCCTCTACATGACCTTCCTTGATCATACAATTCATCCCTACTTCTCTTGTCTCCCCATCCTCCGAGGACCGATAATTGGAAGCCCTATCTTTCTCGAAATCCTTTGAATGGAGCCTCTATCCATTAAAAAATCTTTTTTCCCACCTGAGGGAGGGGTCTGGGAAAGGTCCCTCTTCCTCCTCTACTACTACCAAAAAATCCTCCCAACCTCAAAAGAATAAATCCACCAAGTTCAAGAAACTCTCTTCTTGTCTATACCTGACCTCGTCCTTGGATGACTCTGTTCCTCTCGTTGGCGATTTTTCTGTTGTTGTCTCCCATGTCTCCCCTGTCTCCCGGGTCCTTAGAGCATATGAACCTGACTCTCTGGTTTCCCCGTGATCATTATATCCTACAACCTTAGGGGATTTGGGTTCATTCATAAATCTCATTCCCTGAGAGGCCTCATCCTCAAACATCACCCATATGTGATTTTGCTTCAAGAAACCATGATCTCTAGGGAGAGATCTTGGGAAATTATTCTCAATATGTGACTTAGATGGCTTTTCTATGCTATCAGTTTTAGTGGACACTCTAGAGGATTGGTGTTGGCTTGGAATTCTTCCAGTCTTAAGCTTTCATCTTATTTGACTCCTGCAGGGATCTTACAATCAGGTCACTCTCGGGGCTCCTCCACTCATCTTCATTTCATCAATACATATGCACCTTACACAAGTAGATGAAGATTTTGGGATCAAGTCACGAAGATTAGCTTATACAATCTGTCACTTATTGTGGTTGGAGATCTCAATTTGACTATTGATTCTAATGAAATTTGGGGTCAGAAGGTGAAAGATGATATTTTAGAGTCTTATTTTAATGCACGTTATTATTCATTGTCTCTTCATCACATTACCCCCTTCAAGATAGTTCTTACTTGGAGCAATGGATGGACCGGGATTGACTGCATATCTAAGCAGCTGGACCGGTTCTTGGTTAACGACCATTTGGCATTGGGATTAGCAGACCTTACCACCTTGATTATACCCTCTTTTGCCTCATATCACTTGCTGATCATCCTCTCCTGGGTTGGGGAATCTAGTCATAAGGCCCTCCCTTTCAAATACAATCATTCTTGGTTGGAACATATAGAGTTCTCTGAAATTGTACATAAGGTCTGGAGGGAGACACAAATACAAACTAGCCCTATGGAAAATTTCTGCTATAAATTGAAGTGTTTTAAAAGGGAGGTTAGAAAATGGGTCAATCTCTTGAAATTATCTGAGACACGGATATTAGACTCCATAGAAGCCTGTCTTTTGTAACTTTATGATATGGATGATCCTCTCTTCACCACATAAGCATGTAAATCTAAGATTCTGGAGCTGGAAGCTAGAAAATGCTCCTTCTTTAAATCACAGGAAGTGGATTGGTGACTAAAAAGTTGGGCAACATGGGTTGCGGTTGGAGACAAGGACACGAAGTTATTCCATAGATTTTCATCCATGTGGAGGAAATAAAATGACATCTGGAACATTCGTGATGATGGGGATTCCATTTTCACTACACAACCGAACATTGAACATGTCGTATATCATCATTTCAAAGGTATTTTCTCTTCCAAAGATCATTTTTTTCACGAACAAATGGACTTTGTTAATCTACTGCCTTTGATGATATAGGAAGAAGAGAATGAAGTTTAGGGGAAACCTACTACGATCGAGGAAATTCACAGTGTATTACTTGCATGTGCAAGGGACAAGAGTCTTGGCCCAGATGGGTGGGGGGTCGAAATTTACATTCAATTCTTTTACATTATATCCAAAGATCTTCTAACTATGGTGGAGGAATTCGGGGAAAAGGGACATATCACGAGAGCCATTAACGCAACTTTTATCGCATTAATTCCCAAGATGAAGCATCCTATCTCTTTTCACGATTTTCATCCCATTTCCCTTTCCAATTTTGGCTACAAGTTAATCTCTAAGCTCCTAGTAGTCAGACTTAAAACCTATCCGACTAATCACATTTCGCCGGAGCAATTAGGGTTTCTAGAGGGGCAATATATTCAGGATGTGGTGGCCACCGCAAAGGAATGTCTACATTCTATTAAGGTGAAGAGGCTCAATCCTCTCGTGAAAATAAATATCATCACGAAATTTGACAACGTTGATTGGGAATTTCTTAAACTAATCCTATACAAAATTTGCATTTCTCTTCATAATGCCAACTAGTTCATGGCATGTGTGAATTCTGCCAACTTTGGTATGATCATCAATGGTTTTCCCACTTATTTTTTCAAAGCTTACAGAGGATTGCGCCAGGGTTGCACCCTATCTCCCATACTATTATTACTTGTCATGGAAGTGCGTAGCAAGAGGCTTGCCGACTATAGAGACAAAGGCTTGATCGCGAGCATTAAAATGACCACACAAATCAATGTTACTTACTTGATGTTTGTGGATGACCTCCTATTTGGAGATGTAACATATATCTCTGAATGGAAGAATTTTCACCACATTATCACTTATTTTGGATCCGCTTATGGCCTTACCATGAATTCTAATAAATCTGAACTGATAATGGCTCATGTAGAAGCGGGAGAGGATGAACAAATCAATCAACTTTTTGGGATCACTTCCTGGTTATTATACTCTGGTTTCACCTACTTGGGTTTTCACATCAAACCGAATCACTATCATATTTCGAACGGGGGTTGGATCGTTAAAAAAATTGAGCTCAAATTAAATCATATGTCCCACAAGTTTCTCACTATAGGGGGTAGACTAATTTTGATCAAATCCATAATATAGTCTATGCATGTCTTTTGGATACAACTGTACATGTTGTCGATGGCTATCATAAACAAGATTGTTGTTATCTTGGCTAGATTCCTCTAGTCCGATACAGACGAATCTAGGAATATCGATCTTGTTCATCTGCCCCTTCTTGCCAAAATTTTTGACAACGGGGGATATTAATTACGATCTCATTTAATCGAGCACTCATTTGCAAGAGCTTATGGAAAGGACTGACCGGTAGGGGCATCTAGTCACAGATTATCTGAGGCAAATATATGGCCTATAAGGACATTGAAGATTGGATTAAATACGGTGCTAAATTATCCACTTCATCCTCGTATATATGGCGTAGCATGATGAGGAATAGGCATTGGTTATTTGCGGGACTATGTTGGGAGGTGGGAAACGCTCCTCCATCAGCTGGCATGGAGCATAAGAAATTGACCTTACTAGTTCTATGGATACAAAATGGGATCTTTACATTAGACATGTCAAGGTTACATGGATCTATATCACTAATGAGACAGACAAGATGAGATGGGCTGGGAAAGTGCATAAGAGACAAATTGTAGTCAGTGAATTATACAAACACATCACCAACCCACTTTTAACTGTTGAGGTACAATATTTGTTTCATAAGACTTGGGAATTGGAGTTTCGTTAAAACTCAAATGTTTCGACTGGCTGGCTCTACATGTCAAAGTCCTCACTTGCGAGAATATTTCTCGCAAAGGTTTCAATGGTCCTAGCATATGTTCACTTTGTATGCAAAATTCAGAGAATGTGTTACATCTCCTAATAAACCGTTCTATTGCAGCAAAAATTTGGCACTCTGTCCTTCAAATTTTTGAGATTAGTGGGAAATGGACACATCTTACAATGGAGGAATGTTTCAAACTATGGTTTGAAACTCAAGAAGAGTTTTTCACCTTACCATTCTACATCATATGGGGCATTTGGCGATGTTGGAACAATAGGATTTCTGAACAAAAGAAGGTGGATATAAGACATTATGTATTGGGGATCACGAAATACTATTATCAGATAGGTCCCAAGAAACATATAACCAAATCAAGACAAAACAATAAACTTGATGGTGGCAAAAGCTCCCGATTGGATTCTTTGATGGTGCATGCAACAACAATCAATGTGGATGCGGTGCTCTCATTGTCACGGAACCTAGATGTTATTATCATTTTTGGTGGGAATGCGGTAGGGGTACAAACAATCGAGCAAAAATCATCTCTCTTTGGGGTCTACATTACATGGCGCACTGGTTAAACATCAAACACTTACAATTATTTGGAGATTCAAAAGGCTGGATAGATTGGATCAAGGGGCTCAACTTCTTCTAGCCTCCACTGTTGTCATACTAGATTAAGCGCATCCGCCCATTAGAGCACTCCTTCAAACACATCCATTATGAGCACATATACATGGAACATAACAATATTACTGACATGGTCTCCAAAAGAGGAGTAACAGGAACACCTGGGGTCATTCACTATGCAACATACAAGCAAGACAACAGGGTTGGTACTGACATTATTCATATTTCATAATTTATATTTTTTACTTGATTTTGGCTTTGGCAATATGAAGGACAATATGTTTTCATGAAGGATTAGTAATGACTGCAATCTGTTTTTTTTTTGGAATTCGAATCATATGTTAATGTAAGACATAGGTTGAAATGTCTACTTTTTTGTAAGACCTAAAACGAGCAGAAAGGACAAAGAACTATGTATATGAAATCTCTTTTTTAATATATAAAATACATTGTATTTTTATTATGGATTTTTTTTTTTAATATTATTATTATTATTTTTTTAAATAATAAAATAAATAAATGAATATGTATATGTATATATATGGATTCATCACCCTAAAAAACCCATAGGGCACTTTGATTGTGCAGAGTTCACCTGTCAAATTTGTGATTTCAATGAATCCCTATCAGATTATAGAGAAATTAGATTGGAAAAATAAACCAGAATTTTTTTCAAAGAATATCACATATAAACAACGCCTTATATATATATATATATATATATATATATATATATATATATATATATATGGATTCAAAACCCATAGGGCACTTTGATTGTGCAGAGTTCACCTGTCAAATTTCTGATTTCAATGAATCCCTATCAGATTATAGAGAAATTAGATCGAAAAATAAACCACTTTTTTTTTTTTCTAAAAATCTCACATATAAACAACGCTTTAATTTAATATTGAATTGGATTAGAATAGAGTTGAAATATTAGGAGGTTAAAATAGAATAAAGGAAGTATTAAAAAATGGCGTAGTATAACTTATAGATGAAATGGCCTTTTTCACGATATTTTTTTAGATAATTGTAACACCCTCCTCCCACATCTACCCATTGTAGCGGCTGCAACACCCTCCAAATTTTGGCTTGCATCCAAATTTCAGAGCCTTCCTTGGTTTGTCCTTTGATGGTTGCAAGCACCCGAGCTCACCCCATGAGCTCTTGTGACGTCTTTTCACCTTTTCTCTTATTTGACCAATGGTCATCTTTCGACATGTTGATTGCTTTGTCATTCTTGTGATATATTTCTGGTGAGTTTGAAGGTTTCGCTTTGTGTATTTGGGTTGTCTTCGCATGAACACTCGTCACACTCACACACAAAGTTGTAAGCAGTTTCGTGTAAGTGTCGTCACAGTCGTTCAAATGTATATCACAAGTATCGCGCTTGCCGCTCTCAACTCCAAGATAGTCTCATCGAGGGAATGCTTTTTCTTATTGTAATGGTGGTCTATGTTGTCTCATCATCAAGTATGCTAAGTGTATTATCACAATGTCAGTCTGCACAAGTTCACTTGATTTTGACACTTAGCCATTTCCTTGAAAATCTTACTGATCAGTTAACCCTCTTCCACCGGACCCCAATTGAGCTGCACTGCGCAGTCTCAACCCTCAATGACCCTGGTCTACTACTCAAAACTGCGCAGTGCTTGAGGTTTTCCTCCAGATCAGCTGCACTACGCAATACCGGAGGTGAGCAACCTATCTTCCTCCCAGAATTGCACAAAAACCACCTCCATATCCAACTGAACTGCACATTTCTTAAGCACAGTCATCAATCCTCCTTCTTGCCTGCCAGAATCCTGTATTGCTCTGAGACATGGGTATGCACTATTCCCCAAAAGTGAGCAGACATGCCCAACTGGTCCTCTGCTGACTTGCTCTGCACTATTCTTAGAAATTGCGTAGAACTACTCAACTAACCCTTGCTGCCTTACTCTACATTGTCTCTAGAAATTGCGTAGACATGTCTAGTAGTTCCCCTGCTGCTTGTACTGCACTGTTCCTAGAAATTGTGCATTCATGCTCAGTAGGTCCCTCTTTCACCCTCCTCTGTCTTCCCTCTGGAAATTGCATAGTCATGACCAGAAGTCCCTCTGCATCCCTACTCTGTCTTCCCTCTAGAAACCGTGCAAAACTACCTAACAGTCCCTTTGCAACCCCGCTCTGTCCTCCCTCTGGAAACGCACAGAAACCGCCCCCCTCGCAGTCCCTCCTTGTAGCTGACATTGGTGACTTTCACTATGTTAGAGTCCTATAGTCATAGTGATCAAAATTACTCTTTTCAATGTTGTTAGAGTCTTAGGTCAAATTATAATGTTTTCAAATTAAATTTGACATGTCTCTTGATTGTCAAATGGTTTTAGGTCATTTTCAAGGTGTTAATGCTACTCCCTCCACTTATTCAAGGTCACAATTCATCCATCATGGTCACTGTCACCATTTCCTGTTATAAGTCATCAATTGAGTTAGTTGGTCATCATTTAGGTCATGGTCTAGAATATGCATATGATGTTCATCATTATCTCATTCATAATTATGAAAAAGGGAGTCTTGTCATCCATTATGGTCATCAAAAAGTTTCATCATGGGAGTTAGTAATTAGGAAAATAAAGTATTTCAAAAAAATATCAAAGTACATCTGTGTCACATGGAAATGTAACACTTCCTATTGAATAATCATAACTGCAAGTATCAATCACATCATTAGCCACTACCTCAATGTATACATGAGGTCATCATTCCACTATGAGCCAAAAATCGATTTTCTAGTTATAAATGAGCACCAAGACATTTCAAAATATTATTGTATCCTTCCAAAAAGCTCTAGAGATCCTTTCTACCACTTTGACATTTGCCACAGCCATCAGAGATTCATAATTTTTCACCACTTCCCTTTTTCATTTGCTCGTTGTGTTTCTGGAGTAAAGCGTTGCATTTTTCACTTAGAGAGATCAAAAGGAGGAAGAATAGGTACAGTTTTAATTGCACCTGCTTCAGAGGTTCTTTAAACGGGATTTTCTATTGAAGTGAAGCCAAAAAACATGGTGAAGACCAGTGATAGGAAGAAGTATAAAGGATGTGAGATCTCCAAGTATGAGCCAACTCACATGCAAGGGATTAACTCATTAGAGTTCACTAGAAAGTCATTTGAGCAAGCAGGTTGCCTGGGGTTTTGTCAAAGAGTGCAAGAGGTGGGTTATCATCATGATTTAACTAGCCTTTTTGACATTAAATTCAAGAAGGATCATGCCACTATAACAGGGGTCAATTTTCTAGTGCCAGAAGAGATCATAGCTCCAACAACAACCATTCCTAATCAAGGTGAAATTTGGTTCAAAGGACTGGACTTGGATCTAGAGCGCTACAAAATGTTTTTGAAGCCACAATACAAGGCTTCTACTTAACACATCTTTCCTAGTAGGCAGTTGTTAGATAAGTACAACCCTTTAATGAAGACCATCCAGAAGTACTTCATTTGTGAAGGCGGGTTTAGCAGGCTTTACTAATATCACATCAGGTTACTAATACACTTCACCTCTAAGAAGCCTCTAAATCTACCTAACTATCTTTTCAAAAATTTGGTGAAGATGACAGAAAATGTGCAGTCTAAAGGAAAATATCATCAAGCTAGCCTCTTTCATCATGCCCTAGTGAAAATGATAATCCTCCACCAGCTAGTAAGAATCAACATGTCATGGGAAATTTTCTTGGAGGCAGATGCTCTCTTACCTATTTCTAGCAAGTCAAAAAGTAAAAATACTCCTGTATCATATTCTAGACCATAGGGAGTCGAATCATCAAGCAGGCCATCAGTAACAAAATCTCAGTCCAAAACGAATATCTAAAAGTTAGAAAAAAAAGGTAAGAAATTGGTTTTTGTTCCTGAGCCAAAAAAAGAGATGCATGGATCTAAACCTAAAACTAGGTCTGAGGCAAAAAGGCTATCTGAGGAGATTGTTAGTGAAGAACAGTTCAGGTTGAAAACATAAAAGAGAAATCACCTATGAGGAGAGATGATTTACCCTTGCAAAATGAAGAAGAGGTACCTCCAAAAATTGAAATGGCTAACCTAGGAGAACAACATAGAAATAAGACAGCAAATGATATCATTAAAGAGAAAGATGCACAGATTAGAGAGCTGAATGATGACCTAGCCAAAGCCAATTTCATGATGGCTTTCCTACAACAGGAGATTAGACGGTTGAAACACACTCTAATGCAGCAGAACAAGTCACAAGAAGACCCACCTTCAGCAAGAAAATTAGGTGTTTTGACAACAGAAGATAGAGGGAAAACAACCATTGATGTAGAGCAATTGAAAGAGAAGGACATCCAAATACAACCTAAGAGACCTAAGACAAGGGCAATGGCTATAAAAGAAAAAAATGTAGAAGGTCTATGTCCTCCTCAAGCCCAAAATTCCACAGATGACATCATAGGTGCTGAAATTGAGAAAGACAAAGAATATTGGCTTCGGAGAGTGAATGGCCACTTTTAGAAGCTATTGCACAAAGAAAATAGGGATACCATGCTTCAAAGAAATCTAGAAAGACATTATTATGCTAGGAACATGGTCTGCAAAGCTAGGGTGAAAATAATGAAGAGGAAGCTCAAAAAGACACAAAGGAGACTCAAAATGAGGGATAGCCTAAACCTATTGGCTGATGCATAATTGGTGGTGTGAAGGCAAGATAGAAAAGCAAAGAAGAAGGGAAACACAGTTTTGAAGTTTTGAAAATTTTGAAAATTTTGAAATTTTGAAAAACCTATCCTACACAAACACAAGAACAGTTTGTTGCGCTTTTGCTCAGAAGGTAAGAAATCAAATTTTAAAGCATGTCTAGATATCTCATGGTATAATATAAGCAAAAAATCACCTAAGAAAACTTGTGGAGTGATAAATTTGCAGAAAAAGATTAAAAAGTGTCTTTTTGACACCTCACTGCCCCCTTTCTAGCACTGTCGATGCGCTTTTGGACAATTACTTTTGGAATCAATTTTGCAGAGGTTAAATAACTTTTTATACATGGTTTAAAGGCTGAAAGGTGTAGAAAATGTCTCAAGTTTTCTTCACGAGTCATCAACAACATCCAAAACTGCATCCAAGTCATCAAATTTTCAAGCTTTTCAGTCGTTGTGCTTCTGCAATAGTTGTTGCACTTGTGTGTGTGAGAAAATTTTACTGCATGTAAAAGGTCAAATGTGAAATGGGTTAATATAAATGGTAAATTAGAAGCATGGTAAATGTAAATATGCTATGGTATGGTTAAAATGGACATTGGGTATTGTTTTAGAGATAGGGTCAATCAGTTAGCTAAAAGGGGAAAGTTGTTTCTAACTCTCCTAATATTTGGAAATGATAAGATAGGTTCATGAATCAGTTGCTATGGATCAGAATTCGACCCCTTAGAGGGGAAATCTTGTTTTTCTTCTATATGTACTCAAAAAAAAGTCTAAGAAATGGTTGGATACTAGAGGTAGATACATTTTGGAACTGATGTATTTGATTTTTGTCAGAATTAATATATAGTTGCAATTATTTTTCTAGGATTCATGTGTTGTGGTTAGTGACATTGTTTTCTTCATTTATTCTTATGCATTTGATTGTTAGATGTTTCTAGCAGCTATCAATATTTTTTCTCATGTTAATCTCTTAAGTTTTAAATAGAATTCATTGCCACAAATGCTTTGTTTTGTTTGTTCTAAACAAGTGAATGCATGCATGTATGCTCACTTAGTTCCTTCTATATGATTTCCTCATCACCATACTATTACGAAAAATCCATTTGTGTCTCTGATTACATCTATGTTGCCTCATTAAATGACTATAACTGAGCTTTTGACCTATTTGTCTCTAGTTCTTAAACCTAGTGCTTTTTATCCAACAAAACCTAAACAAAAAACTTACTGTGCAAATATCTAGCCTAAAACCATAATAACTCCAACCATATTTTGATTGATTTTAGAGAGAGCCCTCTTTGATTTGGTAGGGCTAGCTACCAAGTAAAAAGTTTAGTCTGTGGTTACCTCTTTGGTTTCTTTTCTCAGCCTTGGGAAACTATGGAGCGTTAACACACAGTGCAATTATGCTTCCCAGTGATCACTACACAGTTTTTCTCGACAGTGCAGGCTGTCCTCACGGAAATCCTCATTCCAGCTTGAGCCACACTTTGCATTGTCTCAGTGAGTTGTCCTCCCTCCCTATCACCCGGAACACGTAAAAAATGCATCATGCTAGACTAGGAGGTTTTGGATTTGATGTCGTCCCATTATGAGTGAATTGTAGGAACATGTACACAGGTAGATCATGGCGAGAGGACAAACGGGATGAAGTAGGAACACACATGCTAGAAGACTTGCTTGCAGTTGAACGAATGTACCAAGCATATCAAGCAACAAGTAAAAGGAGCACATGCATTGAACCATCAAGAAAGACCAAGACCATTGAAGACCCTGCAACACTATGCCATGTAGAGGAGAAGACAAAGCACATCAAGAGTACATCCATCACTCAACAGCGCAACAACTTGACATCGACACCACAGTTAGCTAGTACATGTCAGTAGTGTCATGTTGAGTTATGTCATGAGTTGTCTCGGCCACATCACCATTGTGGGTCATATTCGTTGTAACTAAATGTAATGTAAAATGAAGTCCAATGGACGCACATAGAAGTCAAAGAGTCATGTCAGTTGAAAAGTCATGGGAAGTTGAATAGTCACGAGGGTAGTCTAAAGAGTAACAAGGGTTAAGCATCACTCTTGGCTATATATACCCCTCCCATTGTATGAGCAAGTAATTTTCACCTTGGCTCCTCCCACATAGCCTTGACAGTCTGTAGTCTGTTATTTGAGGAGGGAGGAGTGGCTCCAATGTCCCACTACTGGGACTAGTGATGTATGGTGTACAGATGTGTCTTGGGACTTTTGCTTAATTCAGAAGTCTGTTAAGGCCAACATGTTTTCACGCATGTTTTGTAGATTTTTGTAAGAGTACTCTTTAAAGATTTGTAATGCATGTTTTCTTAACCTGTACTAACATAGTTGAACTACTTTGGTTATTTTAGTAATTACATTGTTAAAGATGTGTTGTATTGTTTATCACTGTTGTCTCATCCGTGTGGACTACTCCACAGGACATTAGACAATCCATCCTTATTTACTAGATATAACGACCGTCACCTCTGTGTGGACTACTCTGGTGGATGGCGTACATGTTTTCCCTTGCATTTTGGTTTTAATGGCTGTCGCATCTGTTGTGGACTACTCCGTTGGATGATGGACAAACCCTTGTTGGTTTGCGTCTGTCTCTCCCTGGGTGGTACTACTACCTCTCATATAGAGGCTCACTTTACTCTCTCCATTTACAGTAAGAGGACCCGAACACAAGTTACATTACACACTTACCAGACATACTCACCTCACTTTTTGAAGATACAAGCATAACACTCTCATGTGCTAAACAATAAGAGCTAATCAAATCTTTAAGATAATGACAATAGGGCCATCGTATCGGATGAGACTCCTACAGCAAATGGTGTGAGGTCTAGTTGGGACTTCATACTGGGGAGATCCCGTGAATGTTGGTGGGTCGAACACTATCAACACTACCCAAGTAACCAACCTATTGGGGTAAATATGTGACGAGAGGCTACTATGATCCGATTCAACCTCCTAGGTCACCTTAAGGAAGTGGAACCGACAAAACACAACCAAATTGAACATGCACACGTCCTAGATAACCTCCAGGAGCTACCCCACCTTTCCAGGTGACCAATCCATGAGGAAACTCAACAGTTCAAGGACCTAGAGCCCCAGTCACTCCCTTGCCAAGCTCTCCAAGTGACTGAGGGTCCTAGTCACTCCCATGAGCCTGCTTGAGTGCGACTATAGCCTATTTCTGTCAGTGCTATGCCAACTACTATGAGATTTAAGGCTAAATTCCAGGGCTAGGACCAAGTCACTACCCGGAACTTCATGAAATTTACAGAAATGAAAAAAAAAAATAGAGAGACAATGCTGCCAACGCAATTTCTTGAACAAAGATTTGACTGGACCCTTACTAGCCATCACAGGCATTTTGTCAAACACGTCACATATATGCATTCTATAGGTCTTAATAATAGATATGAGCATAGGGGTCTTATACTTTATGAGAATCACTAAGAAGCACTAATTCCTTATCACAATAGCTACATTATCATCTATTAGGCCATATATTCATTGCTCAATCATTTACAAATCAAAACATGATGAGAACCATACATTTCCATTGTCATAAAACATATTCATAACTAGCATATAAACAACATAAATAATGAGGATACAACAACCATAAATGCCACATATAATCTAGTACTCTTACACAGAAAATACCAAGGAAAGGAACTCTTTTTAATGAATGCAAAATCCAACGTTGTATGGGACTACCACATTCCACCTGACCATAGATTGGTTGAGCCAAGTCTCTCTTCAGCCAATCACCCTCATTCCATATTCCAAGCATGAATGTGGCACTCAAACCAAAATAACCAATCAGGGATTCCCGAGGCTAAACCACCTCACCCTCATCAATAGAATCAGGCTTTACTGCAACCCTCACCGGATAACTAGGCCATAAACAAGCATGGATACCACTAGATTTCTCCACCTACATTGTGAGGAATTTTCTTGTCTCATAATCTCTAGGCTTTACCGCAATCCACAGTTTGATCTAGGGATCACTAGGCCATAATCGAGACACCACCCTCCACGCTTTACGTATATCCTGCCATTCATCAACAAGGATTCCTAGGCCTGATCAATTGCAACCACCTCTAGGAGTTATCATATATCTCTCCATTCACGACTGAGGATTCCTAGGCCTACCGAGGCACACAATAACTGGATTTACCGCAACCCACGATTCGGTTCAGGGGTCACTAGGCTAGTGGCTTTACCGCAATCCACAATCTGGTTGAAGGATCACTATGCCATGTGTTATTTTATTCAAAGATTCCCCTCACTCAGCTTCGAATCCCTGAGGTAATCTAGCTTAACCAAAACATGAGAACCCCATCTCACCATGGCTATTCAGAAATGGCAAGGTAAGGCTGAAGAACATTGTCACACCTGGAAAAGCCCATGTCCATGACAACAAGATAACCAAGAACACACATGCATAACCATGCATGCCCAATCTAGCAAGGAAATCACATATGCAAATCGATTCCTGCAAGTAAACCCATTGTAGTTGCTTCATCTTTCTCTTTCTTGCTTGATCATTGCTTCCTCTTTTCCTTCTTTGCCTTTCTTGATCCAATCTTGAAGTGCTCCAAGAAAACTCTAAGTATCCAAGAGTGTGAGAGAGAGACAATAGAGAGAGAACTCCAAAATTGAACTAACCAAAAGCCATGAACTGGTCCTCAGAAGCCTTTTTATTAATGTGGCCTCAATTTCCTTCATTTTCCTCCTCACATGCAACCTACAACCTTTCACCTTCTTTTTCTCATAATTTCCATTATTTTCATAAATAAATTGCCAAAAATGCCATTTTGCATTTCAAAAGCCTTTACCATTGCCTTTGTCGATTTCCTTAGGCATAATAACTGAAATGAACACCCACATTAGGATGTTTTTTCCCAACATTCAGCTTGGAATAAGTGCCCCATAACCGTGGTTATTATTTTTCCTTTATTAACTTTTATTACATGGAATTTTCACGAGGGAAGTTATAGAATCCTCCCCCTTGGGGGAACACCGTCCTCGGTGTGCAATGACACCTACAACCAACAAGATTGATGAAAGCAAAACATACTGCCCATGGAGCTTTATAACTTAACTCGTTGTAGTATTTACAATGATCAACCTGCTGAGTAGCAAACCAACATGACAACATAATAACATAACAATCATACTAATATGACCCCCATACTGCTTATTGTATATTTATATTACATCTCATGGCGGTATTTACATCTATATACATATGTACACATACCAAAACACCACATCAAACATATAGGGAAACATATATCTAGAACATTCGCTCAACTAGTGAATAAAGAGGGATACATAACCCATATATGATTCACCATCTCCCATGTAGTTTCATCGGGCCCAATGTGCTTCCACTGCACTTTACTTGCTGGATAACTCAGTTCTGGAGCATGAGCACCTTTCTTGGCAATTCACACCGAGGTCTTGGCTTGAATTCTCCATCTGGATCGACCTGCAATACAGACTAGTGAATCACATGATCAACATCTTTAACATACTTCTTAAGCAATGACACATGGAAAACATCATGGACTTTCACTATGAAAAGCAGTGTAAGTCGATAGGCTATTGGTCCAATCCTTTCAAGAATCTTGAAAGGTCCACAAAACCAAGGTGCCAGCTTGGTACGCGATCCGATCAACAAGGAGCTCTTCCTTGGCTTGATGCGCAAGTACAAATATTCCCCAACCTGAAACTCCTTAAACAACATGTTCCGATCTACATAGGTTTTCTGCCTATCCTATGCTACCATTAGGTTCTTCTTGATTACCTGCATTTCCTGTTCCATTTCTACCAGCATATTTGGTCCAATCAACACCTTGTTCACTAGGTCACTCCAACTGATGGGAGTATTGCAACTCTACCCATAAAGTGCCTCAAACGAACTCATCCTCAAAGACTCCTAGTAGCCATTATTATAAGTGAACTCTACCAATGGAAGACACTCCTCCCATCTCCTTTGTTGGTGCATCACATACATCCTCAACATGTCCTCCAATATCTAGTTGACCCTCTGTGTCTGTCCATCTGTCTGTTGATTATAAGTTGTGATGAAGGCCAACTCTATACCTAAACCTACATACAACTCCTTCCAAAAGTTGGAAGTGAACTTTTCATCCCTCTCTGAAACAATATTCTTCGGAACACCATGCAATCTGACCATATCTATGATGAATACCTGTGCCACATCACTTTCTGAATACATAGTGTTCACTAGAATGAAGTGTGCTACCTTAGTCAACCTATCCACCACAACCATGATGGAATCATGTTGTCTAGATTTCCTCGACAAATCTGGAATGAAATCCATGGAAATGACCTCCTACTTCCACTCTGGAATCATAATCGGTTGTAGTAGTCCATCAGGATGCGTACACTCTACATTTACCTACTGATAGTCTAAACATCTAGCAACAAACTCTGCCACATCCTTCCTCAAATTCGACCAATAATAAAACTTTTGTATTGTTGTCAATGTCTTTTGGTAGCTTGGATGACCTGAATACAATTTTGCATGAAACTCCCTCAATATAATCTTCTTGAGCTCATTGTTGTCTGGCACATATATCATGTCACTAAATTTGATCAAGCCATGTGCTAAGAGATGATAGTCCGCATCCTATGCTCCTGTACATGTACATGTACCACTACCTGTACCTGTACCTGTACTCCACTGTAACCCGTGCATAAGATCTCTATACCTGTCATGTTGCTAACCTGCTTGTAAAATCTGATCCTGTAAGTTTGTCCCATAAGAACTCATAGCTACAATGTGATTTACCTGTATCCTCCTGCTAAGAGCATCTACAACCCTGTTCTCTTTACCCTTGATGTACATGATCTTAAATTCAAACTCACTAATCGTGGCCAACCATCTAGCTTTCCTGGCATTTAGATTCGGTTGGTCAAATAGGTACCTCAACCCATTGTGATCACTCATCAACAAAAACCTCCTGCTAAGAAGATAATGCCTCCACATCTTTAACGCATGAATGATGGCTGCTAACTCAAGATCATGTGTCAGATAGTTCTGCTCGTTCTCATTTAGTTTTCACGAATCATAACATACTATATGTCCCTCCTGGATAAGGACTCCACCAAGTCCTCTCTTGTAAGCATCTATACACACTACAAATTCTTTGTCCGGGTCTGTAATCTTTAACACTAGAGCATTTGTCAACAACTTCTTTAACTGCTCAAAACTTGTTGCACATTCCTTTATCCATTCAAATTTCTTATCTTTCCTCTACAATGGTGTAATAGGATATGCAATTTAGGATAAGTTCATGATGAAACTCCTATAATATTGCTATCCCCATGAATGATTTTACCTCATCCACATTTATAAGAGTTTCCCACTCCATCGTCTCTGAATCTACTTCTATGCCTTCCTTGGAGACCACATTCCGCAAGTAATGTACCTCTATCTAAAAGAAACTACATTTACTAATATTAGTATACAACATACGCGCTCTTAGAAATCTCAACACTGCTGCGAAATGATTGGCATGCTCTTCCTCATTCTTAGAATATATCAAAATGTCATCAATTAATACAATAACAAACTTGTCTAGATAAGGACACAACACACTATTCATCGAGCACATAAAGGTAGTTGGAGCATTAGTCAAACCAAATGGAACTATACCAAACTCATAATTCCCATACCTGGTCCAGAAAGTTGTCTTGTAAATGTCCTCTTCCTTGATGCATACTTGATGATATCTAGATCTCAAATGAATATTTGAGAACACTGCTGCTCCCTTTAACTGATCAAATAAGTCATCAATCCTCGACAATGGGTACTTGTTCTTGACGGTCACCTTGTTCAACTACCTGTAATCAATGCATAACCTGAGAGTGCCATCGTTCTTCTTTACAAACAATACCGGTGCATGCCACGATGATACCCTTGGCCTAATGTATCCCTTGTGAAGCATTTCCTTCAACTACAACTTCAACTATACTAACTCTAGAGTTCTCATTCTATATGGTTCCTTTGATGTTGGTGCTGCCCCTGGTACCAATTCAATGGAGAAGTCCACTTCTCTGTGAGGTGGAAACTCTGTGATCTCTGCTGGAAACACATCCTAAAACTACTATAAGATCGGGTACGTGCTCAATATCTCTGCATCCTTATCCTCCTTACCTTTATCACTAGAAATGTGTACTGCAAATAACAAACACCCATTTCTACGACTGCGTTTTGCCTGCATAGCTTCCACCTTCCTAATTGATGTTGCTTTCTGCTTACCTTGCAAGATTCTTTGCTCCCCATTTTCATCCAAGCACTCAATGGATTTTTCATAAGAGTCCACTTTGGTCCTATGAAGATATATCCAGTCGATACCGAAAATCATACTATATGACCCCAATGGTAATATGTTCAAATGTGCTGAAGTAGGCATACCTCTCAACTCAAATGCACAAGCTCTCACCCAATGATGAACTATCTTCTTAGTACCTGTATCCAACTGCACTAACTAAGATTCTGCATGCACTTCTTTATTCAAACCACACTTATCCACCAAGTCAGGATTAGCACAACTATAATTCTCAATCAAAATAAAAACAATTTGATCATAGAGCTTACCGTTCATCTCAATTTTAGATATATGATGATATTCATGCCTATTATCTAGCATTGCATAGATACTAGGAATGCTCTTCCCAACATTCCCAACAGTCTGCTCCTCCTATGCACTATATATCTGAGGCCTTTTTCTTTTCGGATGCCATTTACCTTTACTTTCATCTTTCCCTTTCCATCCTTGCTGAGATTTTGTCTTATGCTTTGACTGTTCATAGAAATGCTTTAGTTTTCCAATAACTTGCTCAAGTGATTGAGGTTGATCATACTCAATCCAATCTCTAAATGTTGTGGCAATCCACTAAGAAATCTCTGAACTTTAGCCTTTTCATCTTTAAGGTATGGTACATACCTCAATAGCTCCAAGAACTTGGTTGTATACTCCTCATATGTCATCGATCCCATTTTGAGCTCATAGAATTCCTTGGCTTTCTTGTCATAGTACCTTTCTGACAAGTACTTCTTTCTGAAGAGTCTCTTAAATTCATGCCAACCCAACTCCTCTGTCCTAATGTCTCTGACCCATTTTACATCTTCCCACCAGATATCTGCTTTCCCTTTAAGGCCGAAGATAGCTATTATGGTCTTCATATTCTCTCTATACTCATGCAGTTCAAAGAACTTATTCATACCAAGTGCATGTCAAAACAAGAACTAGAATAGTACATGTGCCCATCACCTTTCCTATCTGAAGTATCCAAGAATATACCATCTCTGATCGTATCATCTCTATCTAACCTATTACCACCATGAGACCTACTTCCATATGCCCCATTAGTCCCATTCTCATGTCCATAGCTGATCCGGAGTAGTCCCCGTCTCTGAAATTCTGACAAACTCTGAAGAATTACTGCACTGACTTCTGCTTGTTTCTCATGTGTCTGCATGATTATGTCATTATCTTCTTTAAAACTCCTTATTTATTCCTTCAAAATCCTCAATGTGTCTGCTAAGTCAAAAGAGTGCCCAACACCACGCTATTCATCTGATTCATAGGGAGAATATTTTTAGTCTACCATCTTGCTAGTCATCTTGATCTCTTCCTGCAAGGCATACTATGTCACCTAAACCGAATCATAAACAAACCAACGCATTTTTAGTATCACCCGGGGAGGATATCTCATCTGCAAGACCAACCAGATTAGAAAAATACATATATAAACATAAGCATATCGACATTTAATCCTCATCTCAACCATTATCCAGTCATCAATGCATGACCATACCCACCACACATCATGAGCTCATGTATGACAACTATAACCATTTTATATGTATGACACACAAACATACACATTAAATACAAACATTGACATGCATATCTAGTTCATAATCAACATAAACTCATGATAAACACATTCAATAACAACACCACTAATTTTTCACATGGCAACACCACTGCAACCATAACCAACAACATGCATACACAACCAGTACATAGACCAAAAATGTGAGAACACATATGAAACCGACATGAATGCATGACCAACACACCACCTATCCTGTGCAATGGGTGAACCATACTCTGATACCACTCTATAACACCCTGCTCCAACATCTACCAAAGTAACCAACCAACCGGGTAAATATGTGATGCAAGGCTACTATGATCTTATTCAACCTCTTAAATCACCTTAAGGAAGTGGAACCAACAAAACACAACCAAATTGACCATCCACACATCCTATAAAACCTCCAGGAACTACCCCACCTTTCTAGGTGATCAACCTCGAGGAAACTCAACAGCTCAAGGACCTAGAGCCCCAGTTGCTCCCTTGCCAATACCTCCAAGCGACTGAGGGTCCTAGTTGCTCCCATGAGCCTGCCTGAGTGTTGTGGCCTTTTTATGCCAGTGTTATGCCAGCGACTATGAGATTTTAGGCTAAATTCCAAGGCTAGGACCCAGTCACTACCCAGAACTTCATGGAATTTACAGAAATGAAAAGATACATAGAGCAATGACGCCAATGCAAATTATTGAACAAAGACTTGATTGGGCCCCTACTATCCATGACAGGAATTTCGTCAAACTTGTCACAAATATGCATTCTATAGGTCTTAATAACATATCTTAGCATAGGGGTCTTATACTTATTTGAGAATTGCTAAGGAGCGTTGATGACTTATCACATTAGCTGCATTATAATCTATTAGATCATAGATTCATTCCTGAGTCATTTACAAATCAAAACATGATGAGAACCATACGTCTCCACTGTCATAAAACATATTCATAACCAACATATAAACAACATAAATAATGAGGATACAACAACCATAAATGTCACATATAATCAAATACCCTTACACATAAAATACCAAGGAAAGGAAATCTTATTAACAAATGCAAAAGCCAACCTGATATGGGACTACCACGTTCCACTTGACCATAGATTGGCTGAGTCAAGTCTCTCTTCAGCCAATAATACTCGTGCCATATTCCAAGCATGAATGTGGGACTCAAGCCAAAAAATCCAACTTGGGATTCCTGAGGCTAAACCACCTCACCCTCATAAATAGAATTAGGTTTTACTGCAACCCTCACCAGATCACTAAGCCATAACCAAGAATGGATGCATCGGATTTCTCCACCTACATCGTGAGGAATTTGCATGTCTCCTAGTCTCTAAGTTTTAGTTATCACCAAAATTTGTTCATCTAGCCATAACTTACTAGATGGATTGAAGTACACCAAGTAGGGCCAATTTTACCATAGTAAAATTGCTTTCACTATAAGAAATTACTTAATAAACCACATTTGTTAAGTTATTTCTAGTTAAACCCATGAAGAATAATTAAATAAACCATTATTTATTTAATTATCTTCTAGGAATAATTAATTAAACCATTGTTTAACTAATATTCCTTGTCATATTTGACCCAGTCATGAGAAATAAATAGATAAATAATTATTTTTCTTATTTTTTCTCTAGGAATAATTAATTAATTATTATTTAGTTATTATTTCTTGTCAAGTTTGACTAA
>APFE031499646.1:80952-93332 GCA_000404065.3 Pinus taeda
ATTAAACAAAAGAAGTGATAAAGTTTGAATTCATGCATGCCATGCTCAGCATTCAATTTTGTTTAATATTTATGTTTTCCACTGTCTAGAGAGGATTCAAATTCATTGTTTGCCCTCTTTAGCTTCTCTTCTTTCCTCCTTGGTCACCCATCTCAGCTAAAGGCATCAGCACAAAATCCTACCTTGCCCCAAAGACCCACCTGCAAAAACTGAGCTCAATCCCCGCACCCTGAATTGCACTCCCTCCAATTGCCACCAAAAACCCCAAAAACTTTAAAACAACCCTCCTTATCAGTTTACTAGCCTAATATCAGTGTTTCTAATTGGTCAACTCATCCTATTGAAAAATCCACCGAGTTTGACCGGAGAGAGCCTTCTCCTGCCTCGTAGGGCTAGCTACGAGGCTGAATGGTTTGATGTAGCCTTGAGATTTGTCTATCTCAGCCTAGGTGAAATTTCAAGTGCTAACAGGTGACACTGAGATGAATTGGTAGTGTTAACCCCAAAAAAATGGATGGTATGAAAGACCAATGGTATGATGACCGGTGAATGGAATAACCCAACCCAACTCAATCATGGAGATGAAGTGAAAGTGTCATGTTCAAGAGCGACTTGCTACCATAAACTCTTCAAGTTTTTCACCCTTTTTCCCCAGTCATTGCTAACCAGTACCTATTTATTTTTGTCAAGCTTGAGGAGGATAACATATGCTTGCTCTATAATTCGCCCTTCGGGCAAACCCGTCGCTATTTGAGGTTTTAACGAGTCTATCGACAGTGAAACTCGGTATTGTCTAGATGGAAAAGTTTGTCGCTATTATTTTAACGAGTTTAAAAAAAAAGGATAACTCGGTCCTTTTCATGTTTAGAGAGTTTGAAAAGGGACAAAAAGGAAACTCCATAAGTTATTTTCGTAAAATACTCAAGTCCGAAAAAGGATAAAATAATACAGGAGGTATGACATTTCCAAGACTTTAACGAGCTGGAAAGGACAAGCGCTCGAAAATCTTTTCATGTTTAAAGAGTCTGAAAAGAGTTTAAAGAGGACTCTATTTTGAAGAACGAGTGGTGTCTAGGGTAGCAACTGGTTCTGGTGATGTTGTAACTTCTCAAAACATGTTGATTTATGTGAAGAGGCTGGCTAATAGACCACTCATTGCAACTGTTCCTCAAAAAGGGTAAAACAACCAAGTGGAAACGTATGATCGGCCAAAGGGATGGTGGCGATGGGGTGAACACAAGCAAGGCTCAAAGGCTAATAGAATGGCAATCACAAGGGTTAAAAATTGAAAAATGGGTTCACTTTTAGACAAGCTTGAACCATAGGGAACTATTCTTGGTTTCAGTTTCATTTTTACACAAGCTTGAAATGAAAAAACCATGCTTGAAAATGGTTTTCATGCGCCCAACATGATGAAAGGGAGAGTCTCCTGTAACTAGATGGAAGTCACTGCGGTGAAGCAGGATGGTTATCCATCACCTATTTGGCTTTGTCCAGATAGACAAAGGTGAATGGGGCGATTCCCTTCACATAACCTACAGGGAAATTTAACTTTACCACTAGGTGCATGCCCCCCAAGCTTCGTTACATTCACCTAAGTAGACTACTCATGGGTATCAGGTGGGTGGAATGAAGGTTGTTTTACGAGATCAAGTGAAAGACTCGACTGGGATTTTATGAAATCTAATCAAAGACTCAACTTGGGACCTTGTTTCATTTTTTTTTTAATGAGCTTGACACAAGACAAGGAACTTTGCTCAAATTTCTTGTTTCATTTTTTAATGAGTTTGATACAGGACAAGAAACTATGCTCGTAAGAGGTGTTTCATTTTTTAATGAAGTTGACACAGTAAAATAACTATCCTCATATTGCTTGGTTTCATTTTTTAACGAGGTTGACACATGACAAAGAACTATCCTCGGATTCCTTGGTTTCATTTTTTAAGGAGGTTGACATAAGACAAAGAACTATCCTCGAAGGTCCTTGTTTCATTTTTTAACAAGGTTGACACAAGACTAGGAACTATCCTCGGAGGTCCTTGTTTTCATTTCTTTAACGAGGTTGACACAAGACAAAGAACTATCCTCAGACTCCTTGTTTCATTTTTTAACGAGGTTGACACAAGATTAGGAACTATCCTCAGACTCCTTGGGTTCATTTTTTAACGAGGTTGACACAAGACTAGGAACTATCCTTGGAGACCCTTGGTTTCATTTTTTAACAGGGTTGACACAAGATAACGAACTGTCCTCAGAGACCCTTGTTCGAAACTCATAAGTGGTCATGAAGGAGAGATTTGGTTCCAATGCCCCCAGTACATATTGTACAACATCACTGAATTGATTGTCAGTCGATGTAGGTATGGAACAGGTTGCCACATAATTAACCCATTGCGGGGATGATACCATTGGTATAAATGGACCATTTAGGGACGATGGTTGACTAGGAGCTATATTTTGACTGGTAAATGAAAGCTGGTCAACAATGACAATTTTGCCTTCATGCGGGAAACAAATAACTCAAAAGAGTGTTGAAAAAATAGCTCCCATGTTATAAACATAGCCACGCCCAAGAAGTAAATTGTAATCTAAGGGGCCTGGGACTACCATCATGTTCAGATAAACGGTTTTCCCTCCCAAAGTAATAGGTAACTTATGAAGGATCCCTAACAGTCGACTGGTTCCTTTGTTAAAGCCCAACAAATTCTGCGTAACAAGCACAAGCAATGGTGAACCAAGCGCTTGCCAAGCAGTTGAGGAAAGGATACTCGCTGATGCACCTTCATCTATAATAGTGCCAGATACAATCATTTTACAAACTTGTATTATGATCTAGAAAGGCACATAAGAAGGAAGGTGGAATCCTGCTAGTCAATTCCAATCAAAGGAAGTGATTAGACTACTTGGAGGGGGTACCGTAGAAACGGGAGAATTAACCCCTTGAGTTACGAGAACAGAAGGATTTTCCTAATGTCTTGATGGAATAGGCGGATTGCCCCCAAGCTCGTTAGAATCTGAAGTAAAAAAAAGAACTTGAGTGGTATCATTTATACTCTCTTCGGAAAAGGTACGATTTGTTGAAGGTGAAATCAGGTCAACTTTTGCCTTGACCTATTGATTTGGATCGGGTATAGACTCATAGTTCACTTTCAGAGAGAGTGGTTTCGACCGACAGTTGATTTTGGTCAGTCGGTTCATCAACTAGTGAAGGATTTAGGGAGAATTTCCTGTAACCAGATGGAAGTCGCTGCGGTGAAGCAAGACAATTATTGAACACTTTCTTGGCTTCATCCAAATAGGGACAAAGGTAAATGGGGTGATTCCCTTTACATAACCTACATGTAAACTTAACTTTTCCTTTCTTTCCATGAACTTTACTATCACTAGTTGATGGTGTGTCACCAACATGATCTCCATAGGTTGATGAAACGGAATGATGTGAACGTGAAGACCATTCTTATAAGATCTGAGGAATATCAGGACAATTTCGAAGAATATGATCTCCCACACAAAGTTTGCATGGATAGTTGACTTTGTGAGGCTTAATGGATGGATTTTCATCAGATGTTTCATTCAGAGCAATGGTTGCTTGGTTGCTCCCTTGCTGAATTGGCTTCTTCTTCTTCCTCCTCTTAGCCACCTGGTTACTAGTACCAATACTTTCACCAAGCGAAGAGGAAGAGGGGGAGGGAGAAACAAACAAGGAAGAAGGAAAAGGGTCAACTTTAGGATCAACTGGAGGTTGATTTTTTCCAGTTGGAAGTGTACTCGATTGCGAAGAAATCACGACATTTTGAACCAAGGAGGTTGAAAAAAACCATACTGGAAAGCCAATGGTAAATCCTGGAAGGGACAATGTAGCCATATAAGGAGCACCAATATTTCTGAAAGAAGGAAAAGGACTAGGATTCCCATCAAAAGAGATTCCTTAATCAGTGGACTCCGGATTTGTCGCCATATGTCTCAACCTAACATCAACTAAGGAATAGGGATGCTATTCGCGATCAATTAATTTTAACGACACTTTACACGCAACTTTTCTTTTCAGTTTTAAAGAGTCGAGAAAAAGCTAAAGATGATTGTAGTCGTCTTTGATTTTTAATGAGCCTGAAAGGATAAGTGCTCAGATGGACCTTTTCTTTTAAGGAGTCTAAAAGGAACGAAAGTGACTACTCTGGAGAATCTAGACAAAGGGTTTACCAAACCAATCACAAAACTGCAATATACACTTTGGTGGTAAATTAAAGAGAAATTACCAAGGACTTATGTACGGTAGTCAATCTTCCCGAATGTTGTGTTCAGTGCATTGCGATCAATAAGGCGGCAGACTCGATTTCCTATGGATAAAGGATTCAGGCCTATTGTGGTCTCCCAATATATATGTGATGGTACGGGGAGTACAAGTCCGTGCTAGCACTTGTCGTATCAAGGAGGAGGAATCACCCAACCTTCAATGAAAATGATAGCCACTAGTTTTAACGATGCCGGAACACGTCTCTAGCCTAAACCTCTAAGTGTGTTGCATTAAATTCCAAAGCGTTGTTAAGTTAATTGAGGTTCATTTTAAGTTGATTTTGCTTAAAATTTGCCTTTGAAGGTTCACCATGTGATGTGTGTTCGCAATTCCTACAATGCAACTATCATGATAAACAAACTTTTGATTTAGTTTGAATGATGAAAACCTTAGCTACTAAAGGATAGAGCAATAAGATATTTGACAAAGAGAAAAGAGCACATCTAATGCAATTTTCCTAGCTATTCCTATCAAGCATTCACAAAATTTAATATGAATAATGTAAAATGCATGTATTTATTTTCATTTTCCCTTAATGTGAATGATACAGAAAGGAAAATTAATGCACAAACGATCAAAAATCTCTTTTCATGATGTTAGGCCCCTATACTACTAGTGTAACCCCTTATTGTTTTTTTTCACAAGAACGATTATGGATTGTATTAGCTGGTTGGCCTAAATGCCAGAATTCTGATTACAGTGGGAGTTGCCCAGATCCAAATAGAACTGACCTCCTGAAGTACTGAAGGGTTTGTATTCCACTTCCAGCTCTTTTTGAGTTCAACAATGGAGTTGATTTCTGTGATTTTCCCAAGCTTGAATATGCAAATAAACTGATTTAGAATCCAGCAATAAAACATATATGCTGAAATGATTATGGAATTGGATCCCATGTTTCATCCCCATCCCTTATCATTGTTCCGGCAGGGAGAAGTACTGCTTTAGTAGCTTCACGATCTGCTTCTTTGTTGTTGACTCTTAATACATGAAAATATTTCAAGTTTTGGAACAACTTCCCCAAGCATCTAATTCTATGAATCAACCTTGCTAATCTTAAGTCTCGGGGGGCAGTATTGGTCACCATGAGCTTTATGATCACTTGGGAGTCCCCAAGAATGATTGCCTCCTTAACTTCCAGATTCAAGAGCAGCTTGAGACCTTGATAGAGGGCCAATGCTTCTGCTTGAATGCTGGAATTGAACCCCAGCCCCCAAGAAAAGCTGTGGATCAGGATGCCTTCTGCGTTATTAACCGTTCCTCCTGCCCCAACCTTGCCAGGATTTCCTTTTGCTGCCCCATTGAAGAAGAGAGAATACACCTTATGATTGGAGATCCAGACTTGAAATTCTTCCTTATTTATCCCCCTTATTTGCCATTCCTCAAGGAAGTCCCCCAAACAGTGTCGAGTTGACTAAGATTCGAGTCGTCTTTTTGATCCTCCAGGCATTCTTTTAGCTGAATTTTTATCTTAGCCACTACCACTTTGACATCGTGCTAGATGTTTCTGAAGATTCTGATGTTCTTCTCTAGCCAGACCTGCCAGCAACAAATTTTGAGGAGAGAAGACCAGGCGACCTTTATTACTTTGTTTTTAGGGGGGGGACCTGGATATCCGATCTGCCGGTTAGTGAAGAGATCTGTTATGGAGGCAGGAAGTTCGAAATTTGGATTCCAATAATCCATCAGTTCTCTCCAGACTTGCACTGCAAATTTGCATTTTAGAACAAGATGCGTGGCGCATTCCGTCTTTTCTTTGCACAAGGAGCATCTAGACGTGCCATAAAAACCACGTCTCTACAGGTTCTCGTCGGTGAGAATTTTTCTGTGGCATAGAAGCCAACTAAACATGTCTATCTTGGGTAGCGATGGGATGCCCCAAATAATCTTCCACGGGGCCGAATCAGGAGGAACATTTGGAATTGAGGCAAGGTTCAAATAGCCATGAGCAACAGTATAGCCTGCAGTTAAGGAACCCCAGCCTCGCCTGTCTTTTTTGCGAATGTGCGAAGGGGTAGCTCCATTGAGCATAGCGCGGAGGTGGTTGACGTCCTGAAGGAGTTCCGCAGGTGGATCAAAGAAGTTCCAGCTAGACCAACACGTCCCTTCCCACTTGGAGATATCCCACAAAGTGAATTTACCTGTGTTTGTTAGCCAATCACACAGTGTCTTCATGGAGGGGAAGTCACCGATTGGATCGCGATCCATTATGCGATTTGTCCAGATGTTAATTTTCTTTCTGTTTCCAGGGATCCAGTAGGCCTTGGAGTGGATCAGAGGGGCAACTTTAGTGCTGAGTCTTGAAAATGAAGAGGTGCCTTGGGGAAGAGGCCCATCTAGACATCTTGTCCTCTCACCTATGAAGTATTTCCTCCAAAGCGCTAGCTGAGCCCAGCCAGGCTTGGGCGCTATGATTTTCCAAAGTAGCTTGGCTCCCATGGCGATGTTTTGTAGGGGAAGCTTCTTGAAGTCTAGGCCTCCCTCCATCTGAGGTTTGAGGACTGTCTCCCAGTTGACCAGGGGGATTTTCCTCTCATTTTTCTTACCCCCCTTCCAGAAGAAATTTCGAATGTGCTGGTCCATTTTCTGGAGAATGCCGGCAGGAGCTAGAAGCACTGAGAACTAGAATAAGGGAATACTGCAGAGAACGACTTTGATCAAGACTGACTTGCCTGCTATATTTAGCCAGTTAAAGCCCCATGCCTGAAGTTTGATCTTGAATTTTTCTAGTTGAGGAATCCAATCCCTGCTATAGGCACACTTGAGGAAGATAGGCATCCCTAGATACTTAAACGAGGTCCAAATAGATGAGGCAACAAAACCTAAGCATATGGCAATGGTATTGAGCATAGAGAGCGAGGTATTCCAGCAGAAGATGTGGCACTTTCCCTTGTTGAGACTACTTCCAGACATCATGCCAAACTCATCCAGTGCCTCTTTGAATCTGGTTGCTGAGTGGATCGAAGCGGCCCCAAGTAGCAGAGTGTCATCTGCAAATAGGGCATGATTTATATTCTGAACTCCCCTCACAATACGAATCCCTGGAATCTCCTGATCTTGCATTTTTTTTGTTTAAGTGAAAGCTCAGAATGGAGGCTTGGATAACAAACAACAGAGGGGACAGGGTCAGCCCTGCCTTAATCCTCTTGTTGCTTTAAAAAACCAGCAGCTCTGCCGTTAATTAGAGGAGCTATCCATGGCTCCGAGATGCAAGCCCTGATCCAGTTTATAAAGCTCACTCCGAATCCAATTTTTTGCAAAACATTCAATAGAAAGCTATGTCTAACACGATCAAAAGCATTTGCTAAGTCTAGTTTGATGGCCATACCTCTTTCCTTGCACTGGTGACTTGATAGGATTGCCTCTTGAACTAAATGAAGTTGTCCACCAGTTGTCTTCCATGAATGAAGCCCCCTTGGTTCTCTAGAATGATTTTAGGAAGGATGTGCTTCAGCTTGCTAGCAATGATTTTGGTGATTAGTTTGTAGCCGATGTTACAAAGAGATATGGGACGAAATCTATTGAAGGAATTGGCGCCCTTCTCCTTAGGAATAAGAGCAAGGAATGAGGAGTTAGTGCTTCCTCCAATTTTCTGACAGGTCTGCAATTTATGGATAATTTTGTGGAGATCTTTTCCCACAATGTGCCCGCAGGATTGGAGAAACCTGGCAGAGAAGTCGTCAGGGCCTGGGGCTTTGTCTGGGTCCATGACAAAGAGAGCACTTTTGACCTCATCCATGGTGACTTTGGATTCTATATGATGATTCATATCAGCTAAGATTGAAAAGGGAACCTTATCCAGAAGACAAGAGTTCTGAGTCACATTCCCCTCTTCACTGTACAGATTTTGGAAATGGTGAAAGGCTGCTTGCTTGATGTCTGTAAGATCTTTTTGGATAACAGCTTCTTCTTTGATTTTAGCTATGTAGTTGAAGCTTTTTCTAGCTTGAGACTGTTTGTGAAAATATGAGGTGTTTCTGTCTCCTACTTTGAGCCAGAGGCAGCGAGATTTAACCCTCCATGTTTCCTCTTCGTTCAGGCAGGCTTTATGATGTTGCTCTTGAAGATGGACCTCTTTGTCAAGAATTTCATTGGAGATGTGAGCCTCCTCCGAGAGCAGATGGTGGGCATCTAGCAGGCTTTGGATCTTTTTCCTTTCAGTAGCTGGGTTAGGAAGATTTTTGGCCCAACACTTTAGGGAAGATTTCACTCTTCTGAGTTTTTCTTCCCATATGAAAAATGGAGATCCGTTGACTGGCTGGGACCAGCTTTGCTTGAAAATCTGCAAGAAGCTGGGTTCCTTGATCCAAATAGGACTGAACTTGAAGGGGATGGGGCCAAGATCAGAGTGAGCCCAGAGGTTCAGCTTGATAGGGTCATGATCAGAGGTGCTACAAGGAAGAATATGCATACTGGCATCTAAACCAAGCAAAAGGAAGGAGCTTTGAACAAAGAATCTATCCAGCCTTGCTGCAATGTGCGGAGGCCCTATTCTTTTATTTGACCATGTGTACTTACCCGAAACAGGCTTGATATCTAACAGATCCCAATATTGAAGAAGATCCTCTGCCCATTCCCTTGCCGGGTCTCGCACAATGCTTCCTCCACGATTTTCTGAAGAATGTCGCGTGAGATTTAGGTCTCCTGCAATGATGATGTTTTCTAGAGTGCCCAGATCCGCTTGATTTCTTATTGAGTCCCAACAGGACTTTTTATCTCCAGCGTTGACTGGCACATAAACATTGAAGAGGCAAAAGAATTCTTTAGTAACTAAGTGTTGCATTTTTAACATCAACTAGTGAGTGGTTGAAATCTTGGCTATTAGCGAGAACATGATGTCCTTCCAAAGGGTTCCCAGCCCTCTAGAGGCTCCTCGGGCTGAGACAGCTGCTGCTTTGCTCTTATTCCAGAGTTTCATACTTGAGTGGAGGAGGTCCGAGTACTCCATCTTAGTCTCCTGGAGAAGGAGTATGTCCAGGGCTTCTATTCTTATTAAATTTCTTATAGCCTCTTCTTTGATTTTGCTCCCCATACCCCTACAGTTCTAGGAGATTATTTTCATTATTTACCTCTGCTTTGGAGGGCTCCCTTGGAGCCTTGGTGCTGGTTTCTAGCCATGTTCAATTTTTTTGCTAACAGTCTCTCCAAAGTTGGTTGACTGCCCTGCAACTTGTCTTTATACATTTCATACTCCATTTTCTCCCGATCTATTTTGTGCCCTCTTGTAGATCTCCTTACAGAGGCTTGGGAATCTCCTATTTCTCCTTCTTCCTCCGAGTCTTCCGATTCTTGGTCCTCTTCCTCAACTTCTTCTGGGGTTCCTTTTGAGCTTTCTGCAATGCCTGAGTCCTTGGAAAGATGAGGCTGAGTACCTTTCTCCGGAGTCACTAATTTCTGGGCCACGACTTCATGAGTGTCCTCTGGTTGAGAACTAAGGGGATCAAACCTGTTTTCTAGAGTAGTCTAAGACGAGATTTGCTGAGCAGGGCCCTGATGAGGATCTTTACCATTAGAGCCTCCCGGCTTCTGAACCTTGAGAGAAGTTTTATATCGTTTGACTTGGTTCCAGCCGTCCTCCTTCCCTTGCACCGATTCAATGTTGGACAGACAGCTTCTGGCGAAGTGGCCATAAACATGGCATTTCCGACATTTAAAGGGTAGCTGTTCATAGTGTAGTTTCTGCATGTGTGTCTAGCTTCCCACCTTGATTTTAATGGCCTCTGGAAGTCCAACCTCCAGATCTACCTCCACGTTGATCCTGGCACAATCATATTGATCCTTGTTATTCGTTCGATCTATGAATTTCCCCAGGGCATTTCCTATGTGCATCAATTAGTCCCAATTCTAGCAATGAATTGGGAGGTTTGGAAGCCTGACCCATACTAGGACACTTTGGGAACATCTACTGCTGGATCGAAGTCCAGGGTCCATTTGTTCAGGTATAGACCCTGAGGGCCCATGAAGTAGGGGCCGTTTCGAATGATCAGGTCTTTGTCATCCTTTGAGGTAAACTCGAAGAGGAAGAATCCTCGCCCTAGGAAGTAAGAGGTCACACTTTCTTTGATCAACGATGCCCAGTTTCTTTTGACCCAGCTCTCAGTGGATTTGGGAGAGGGCCATAGTCCAGTCAACTGGCTGATAAGAGCTCGCTCAGACAAGGACAATGCAACTTGGATCAAGGTTTCCGGAGGGAGGGAGATCACAGGAATATCGTCCAGTTTCTTGACGAATTTCGCAGTTTCGACATTCTTCTTCTTAGGGAGACCTTCCAAGAGGCAGTTAAAAGCCTCAGATGATGAGATCGGCGGAGGGGGAGGGGAGATAGCCGCCTGGGGTGTGCCCAGTACCTCCATGGACAAAACCTCTGAGAGGAGCCTGCCAAAAACGATCTGGGGCTGCTCAAACCACCATTGATTTGGCCAACCACATGGTAGAGGGAAAGCTTCGTGCGAGCCACCCGCAGAGAGCTGGGGTGCGGGCTTGCGCGCAGTCTGCAATGCGGGGAGAGCGAATCTCAGGGAGCAGGGCCGAGGGCAAGCCGAATCTCTCAGATTATAACCAGTGTAACCCCTTATTGTTATTAGTACAAACCCCTTATTATATTTTTGTACCCATGTAGTCCCCATATTGTTACTATTGTGCCCCATAGAAGCCCACTATTGTTATTATTGTGCCCTTACATTATTATTGTTATGTCGGCTCTGATTATATTATGACCCCTTAGACTCCTATATATAGAAAGGAGGTCTTGTCATTTGAATCATCCAAGGATTGTTCATTTATGTAAAGGAGTTTGACCCCTTGAAGAGGCTAAATTCTAAGGCGTTAATCTATCTTTTCTATCTTTTTGTAAGCTGGTTTCATAACATTTGGTATGAGAGCTTTGGATTCTAGGGTTTCGCTGCTCCAAACAGGTCATCGTGGCATTTGCGCTATAAATTTTTTTGCAATGTTTCAGAAGATAAAAATAAAACCCATTTCGCTTGAAATCATTATGAACCTCAGGTCCGAAATGCATATCTTTTCGCACTACATTTGTGGAGATATGATCTGAGGAAGCTGGCCTTTTTGCAGACTCCTAAATTTCATTCCAAAAAGGTGACCTAGGGAAAATTGTCATAACTTCTGTTTTGAGCATCATATTGAAATTTCATAAGAAGTTACAGAAAGAGGATGGCCTGTAGTTTCTTGTGTATATTTTTTAGACCCGAAGGTCAAAACAGTGACACGTGGCACTTCATACAAGTTCGCTCTTCCGAAAAGGTATATAATCAGGTCATCTTGGGAGATTGTGCATAACCCTTTCTTGGAGAATCCAATTTTGATCCGATTGGTGGCATTGGAAAGAGGACATAGAGGGCTACTTCAGGTCCTAATTTCAGAACTTAAGGATCTGAAAGTACAGAGTTACAGTCGTTTCAAGATCGAGCCCCTAAAATCAAGAAAAAACGAGATGAGGAAGTTTGATGGCAATGATCCGGTAAATTGGATACTGCAGATGGAGAAATATTTTGATCTACATGGTGTACCAATATTACAAAAGGTATGTATTGCATCTTCATAATTAGAACAAGATCAATTTTTATGATATAAAGGGCTTTGTTCTTGTAAACCACTTGTTATGTGGTCAATTTTCACGAAGGAAATGATAGCACATCATGAGGATACAAAGAGAAACTCCTTCTTTAGCCAATTGATAAATCTAAAAAAAAAGGGTTCAATGGAAGAGCACATTGAGGACTTCCAAAAATTGAATAGAAGGTTAAATTATATTCTAGAGAAGCAAAGGATTGATGTCTTCATAGGGACTTTAAAGGATAACGTTCAACATGAGGTTCAGTTTTGGGAACCTGATTCATTGGAGGAGGCATTTGAGTTGGCAAGAAAAATTGAAAGCGAAATTATGGCAACAAGGAATTATACCCCTCACAACTATAAAGATGGAAGTGTTGTTTCTCCTAGCCTTCTACAACCTACAAGGGTTACACCACAACAATTGGAAAAAAAGAGAGAAAAAGGGCTTTGTTACAATTGTGATAGAAAATGCACTAAAGGTCATAAGTGTGCTGAGAAGAAATTATTTTACATA
>APFE031499646.1:93582-108557 GCA_000404065.3 Pinus taeda
GATCATGATAGTCTTAAATATGTTTTAGAACAAATATTATCTTTAGAAGAACATAAAAAATGGGTCACAAATATGTTGGGTTATGACTTTGACATCATCTACAGAAAAGAGAAGAAATTTTTTGTTGCAGATGCACTCTCAAGAAAGGATGAGGATGTGGAAGCATTGTTTTGTGCTATTTCTATTATCCAACTAGATTGGATAAACGAAGCAAGGGATGAATGGAAGAAGGACGAAGAAGTATGGCCACTCATTCAAAAGTTGCAGAGGATCCCAATTCAAACAATATTGCCAGAACATGAAGAGGAAGGAAAAATCATATTGGAACGTGGAGCAGTCACAGAAACAAGAACCTGATAGCTACGAAATCAATCAATTTTAGATTATCTCATCAAGTGGAAGAACTTACCCACTGAAGATTCCACATGGGAGGACAAGAATTTTATACAGAAGCATCAAGAACTACTCAAGCATTGAGGACAACACTTTTTGAAGGAGAGGGGCATGTTAGCCCTATACTACTAGTGTAACCCCTTATTGTTATTAGTACAACGCCCTTATTATATTGCTGTACCCATGTAGTCCCCATATTGTTACTATTGTGCCCCATAGAAGCCCACTATTGTTATTATTGTGCCCTTACATTATTATTGTTATGTCGGCTCTGATTATATTATGATCCCTTATACTCCTATATATAGAAAGGGGGTCTTGTCATTTGAATCATCCAAGAATTGTTCATTTATGTAATGTAAAGGAGGTTTCCCCCTCGAAGAGGCTGAATTCTAAGGCGTTAATCTATATTTTCTATCTTTTTGTGAGCTGGTTTCATAACACATAAAAGTGACAATTTACGACGATTTCTCTTAAACGAAAAGGAAGACTTTACGACACTTTCGATTTTAAAGAGATGAAGAAATACAACACTTTAAATGAAAATAAAAATCATATGAACATATAAATCAATTGATCTTTAATGAATGAAGACTTTACAACAATTTAGAATTCGAAAGAGGAACGACTTTATGACACTTCTTTCGACAAAGATCAATTGACAAGAAAAACAACTTTCGACTAAAGATTGCAAATGATAAAATAATACATAAGAAACATTTAACAATCCTAGTCTAAGTGGGGCTGAATTAAGTGATGCAAATAAGCTTCAGTGAAGAGACATTGTTCATATTCAGCAAAACAACCAAACAAATCTGAAAACAAGTAAAAAACTCTCAACTCTTAGATGGGAAATTGAGTTCAGTCAATCATCGCACCTGGCCTTTGAAGAGGGTGATATGCATCTCACCCTGCCCATTTGGGAAGTGAGATGCATACTGAGTCACAGTGGAAGACAATGCGATGGTCCAGGGAGCGATTTCTGAAAGTGTTTTGGCTCAAATTTGGAGTAGTTTTCAATGAATCATGCTTGTATTTGATGAAAAATGATAAGAAAAGTATGATGGAATGTCTTGAGAGGTTACTGAGCTACCAAAAGGGCATCTAGATGTGCTTTCGAATCAATGAGCCGACGTCGAACACCCGTAGAATCATTCGATCAGAGGCCAATGATGAAAACCTCGCGTCGAACACGAAGAACCTGCCATTGAGGCATGCTGGCTCCAAGGCACCTGAAGGGAGTCTCTAAGTCAAATTCTTGGATAATGAGCTGAAGTCGACAGGAAGTGGCCTTGATCGAAGGTGGGCCATAATGTTTCCCACATCATCGACACGAGACAGAGAAGGATAAGATGATTTGTGTGAGGTATCAGAGGGAGGTTGAGTATTCTGCAGAGGTCAACTTCTCTTGAACATATTGGCGGCATGACAGTGGACTTGGCAGTATTTGACATCAAATGATCAGGGGTCATGGTGACAAGGCAATGAGCAGATGATAGGTCAAACAAGATAACCCAAGCCCATGGAGGCAAGTGTAAAAACAAGATGAGATGTCCCCACCGAGACACGAATGCAGACAAGTGCCATGTTCAAGAGCGACATACTGCCGACACGACAATAATTGTGGTTCCATTTTCCCCACCATTTCTAACGAGTACCCCGGTTATGTTTTGATGACAAGCTTGACGGGGATAGCATATGCTTGAGAGGCGTCATTTCGACAGAATCCGATGTCATTAAGTTTTAACGAGTCTGACAAAGGAAGGAATCGGCGTCTTTTCATGTTTAGAGAGTTTGAAAAGACAACGGAAAAGGAAACTCCAAGGGTGTCCTTTTTCATAAATTTGTGTCTCTCAAGCGCGAAAAAGTATAAAACAATGCTTGAAAGAATCGCCGACCATTACGATCGAGGAGTACTTTTCATGATTAGCGATTTCGACCTCAAAAAGTAAAAAAGCGATCGAAACCACGTCGTTTCGTAACCATTAATGAGCATGAAAGGACAAGGGCCTGACGATCTTTTCGTCTTTAAACGGTCAGAAAAGAGCTTAAAGGCGACCGCCTCTTATTTACGTTTAACGAGTCAAGAGGAATAACTCGGCAATCTTTTCATCTTTAAACGGTCAGAAAAGAGCTGAAAGCAGACCTCCAATTTTATTCTCTTTAACGAGTCAAAAAGGGAAAAAATACTCGGCAATATTTTCATATTTTACGAGTCAGAGAAGAGCTTAAAGGTGACTCGTCCTAGAGGAACAAGTGGTATAAAGGGTAGCAACTGGTTCCGGCAATGGTGGAACTGCTCAAAACATGTAATGGTCACAGAGGCTGGCTAACAAAACCATCTTAACTCGGTCCCTCAGGAAAGGAAAACAAGCAAGTGAAAGCATATGCAGCCAAGAGATGGTGGTGATGGAAAAAAAAACAACCAAGGCTCAATTAACGAATTGAGCCGAATAAAAATGGCAACACGAGATGGTAAATCCGGTATGGGTTCATCTTTACACAAGCTTGACCATGGAGAACTCTACTTGGATTCGGTTCATGTTTACACAAGCTGACGAAAAACTATGCTTGTTATAAGTTTGCATGCCCCCAGCATAATGACGCAAAACGAGGTACATGCCCCCCAAGCTTCATTGCATTCAACAAAGTGGATGGAATGAAGGTTCACTATCGAGATCTAGGAAAGACTCGACTTGTATTTTACGAGATCTTAATCAAAAGACTCGATTGGGAAAGGGAGTTGTTTCATTTTTTAATGAGGTCGACACAGTAAAAGAACTATCCTCATAACCCGTGTTTTATTTTTTAACGAGCTTGACACAAGATCAGGAACTATGCTCGACCTGACCCAATTTCCTTTTTTAAGGAGCTTGGCATAGGAAAGCGAACTATGCTCCGACCGGACTTCATCATAATGAACAGGAAGTCGGTGCTTCCAAGAGTGCCATGCCCGGTGGAAGGATCACATCTTGGAAGTCAGGACCCAATGCCCCCAGGACACTATGCACGACGGCTGCATCACTGGATACAGGCACGGGATAAGTAGCCACGTAGTTGACCTGCGGTGGGGCAGATACAATCTGTGGATAAAAATCAGAAGGGGATGACAACTGCGCGGGAGGCACCGGGGGACTAAAGAATGATAATTGATCGATAGTCACGATCCTTCCGTCGTGTGGAAAGCAAACCACACGAAAAAATGAAGAGACAAGGGCCCCCATGGCATAAACATAGTCACGACTAAGGAGAAGACTGAAATCTAAAGCACCTTGGGTAACCAGTACGTCTATATAGATGGTTTTGCCTCCCAAAGTAAGAGGGAACCTCGAAAGGATCCCTAATGGTTGACTTGTTCCTCCGTCAAACACCATCAGATTCTGTGCGACCGACACAAGCGGTGGGGAGCCCAAAGCTTAGTAGTGGAAGGCATAAGACTGACAGATGCACCCTCATCTAAGACAGTGCCAGGTATTGCCTTATCATAGGCATGTACCGTAATCTGGAAAGGCACATGGGATGGAAGGCGGAAAGCAGTTAGGTGACTCCAGTCGAAGGAAATGACAAAAATACTTGGTGGGGGAATCGTATGATTGCCCCCCTACTCCGAAGAAGGACTCTCGGAATCAGCTGGGATAGGAGAGTCATTTTCGGACTCCGGAGAATCTGACGAGATGAGAAGAACATGAGAATGACGCTCTTCCGAAACAGAGTGATCGACGGGTGGTGAACCCAAATCGACACTCTTTCCGACCAATGGTTGGTCGGGAACAGGCTTAGCACAACGAGGTTCGAAAAGAGGAGGATGGACAAGAGAAGGATCTAAATCAATCTCTTTGTTGACAGGGAGAGGGTCTGAAGAGAGCCTCTGATAACCAATGGGGAGTTGGGGTGAAGAAGCTGTAAGAATTTCCAAAATAGCGGAAGCTTTATCCATGAGTGGACAAAGGTGAAGGAGACGGTTTCCTTCACATAGCCTACAGGGGAATCGAATCTTCCCTTTCTTCTTACCATAACCAGTTGATAGGGTAACATCACCATGATCTCCAGAGGGCGATGAGGGGTAGGCCAAATCGTGAGACCATACTTCTAAGACCTTAGGAAGGCTAGGACAATCACGGAGAAGATGGTCTCCCTTGCACAATTTACAAGGAAACTTAACCTTCCGCGGAGGAGCAGAAGGAGTTCCAACCTGAGCTGTACTCGGGGCAATAGCTACACTTTTAGCCTCTCGCTTAGGTGACTTCTTCTTCTTCTTCTTAGCCACCTGGTTACTTGAATCCAGACTTTCACCAGGTGAAGTAGAAGATGAAGACGTAGAAACAGGCGAAGAAGGGGAGAGGTCCACCTTGGAATCAACATGATGTTGTTCGGGTGGAGGAACTGATTGACCAGTAGTTAAGACATTAGGGACCACGGAGGTTGAGAACAACCAAATAGGCAACCCAACAGTTAACCCAGGAAGGGATAACATCTCCATGTAAGGAGCACCAACATTCCCAAAAGGAGGAAAATGACCAGGATTCCCATCGGAGGGGATTCCTGGGTTGGTGAACTCTCGAAAAGTTGCCATCAAGAACAGAAAATCACACACGGGGCTGAAAAAAGTCACGACACGCAATCAAACGGTCAACAAACAAAATCTAATAGGGCGTGTGATCGCGGGTGAATAAATTTTAGGACACAAGGACATAACTTGACCTTTTCATCTTTATAGAGTCGAGAAAAGGACAAAAAGATTACTCTAGTCGCCTTCGAATGTTTAATGAGCCTGAAGTGACAAATGCTCAGATGAGCCTTTTCTTTTAGGGAGTCCGAAAAGGATCAAAAGTGACTACTCCGGAGAACTAGGCAAAAGGTTTACCAGACAATTTGTAAAACTGCATATACACCTTGGCAATCGTATGAAACCAAGGATTTTCCGTACGGCAGTCAATCTTCCCAAATGTTGTGTTCGGTGCGTTACGGGTCGTAAGGAGGCAGACATGGCTTCCTATGGATAAAGGATGATAACCTAGTGGGGTCTCCCCATATAATCAACGGTACGTGGGAGCACAATTCCGTACTAGACCACTATTGAGTCACAGAAGGAGGAATCACCCAACCTTGAGTGGAAACAAAAGTGACTACGTTTAACGACGCCAGAGCACGTCTCTAGCCTAGACCTCTAAACAATGTGCATTATGTTCCAATGTGTTGTTAGATTCGTTCAGTTCATTTTAAAGTTGATCTTGTATTATGTTTTAGTTTTCAGGCCCTATCGTATGTTATGTCTCAAAATTTCCTAAATGCAAACTATATGCCACAATATATCATTTCATTCGATGAATGCTAACTAAAGTAAGGAGAGAGTTTCCACACAAACGAAATGATCACCAAACAACGAACAATATCTCTAATGTAGCTAATGGAAATTAACAAACTTTCCTTCAAAGTCACTAATCACTAATAACAATGAAAAGCTCTAATTCACATTAACTAATGCAAAGCAAAAGAGATTTTTTTCTTTTATGTTGATGGCAAGATGCACTAAACAAACTTTGAGAAATTATGACAAACAAATTCCACTCAATACAAGCACAATCAGATCCCGAAATCACAAAGCAATCCCTCAAAAATGAGAAAAGTCCCAAAGACACAAATGAGCTGTGTAATCTAGGCCCAAAGTGAAACAAAACGGAATTCAAGTGAAAAAAGAGGCAAGACACTCAAATAACGCAATGAAACGATTAACAACCACTAAACGAGTGCAAGGGAGCAATCAGAAAGTTGACTCGACCAATAGAAGACCAAAACTCCTAAGGAAGGCTCGACACACAAAGCCACTAGATGCCGTAGGGCTAGAAATGTGAAATCGATAGAAAATGGAAAACACCCATAGGGTAAAGGTAATCTATGCAATTTTAATCTATGCACAATTCACTCATATTCTGAAAATGGGAATTATAATTATGCAAGTGTGATCTATGCAAGAGAATTCTCAAACACAAGATGATTCTAATGTAATCTAAGAACCAGTCAAGTGCAAATCAAGAAAATTGGGTGAGAGTTCCAAAGATCAAAAAATAAAAACACTCAAAGGCGATTAACACTCATACAAAATTTAGCCCCCCCCACCCCGGCGAATGAGGGGGATTTTTTTTTTCAAAAACAAAAGAAAAAAGATGCAAAATTGTGAAAAGACTGAGACAAACCTCCAAGTAATGACCAAAGGAAATCAAATTAAGAATTTCTCAAAAAGAGACTCAAAACCAGTCAAACAAGACTCCAACACACTTAAGTAGTTGAGAAAAGGTACCCAGAACAAAAACCAAGCTCAAGAGGCTCAAAACCATGCAAACTTCAAAAGTTCCCAGGCCTGGCGCGACTGTCAGGCTGCAACTAGTGCCTTTCAGGGATTGGTGCGGGTTGTCAATGTGCAACTAGCGCCAACTAGCGCCACTGTAACGCTATAAAAGAGCGCCAGCCGAGTTTTCTATGGAAAAATAAAAAACAAACGAGCCAAAGCTAAGGCAACAGTACCCAGGTACACCAAGGGGCAAGAAGCAACACAGGGATCCAACCCAGAAGGCTAACCAAGCAGGAGAAACCAAGAAACAACCAAGAAACAAGGAAAGTTCCAAGCCGTTCAGTTTGTAAACCAAACTGGAGATGGATTGAAGTGGCGTTGATCTACTTTGCTAATGCGGAGCAATAGCGTTTCGAAGGCTATCTGGCCGTACTTCAGGCTCCGTCCAAAGTTTACAAATCAAACAACAAGACAAAACAAGCAACAAGACAAACAACCAAGTCCCCAACGGAGTCGCCAAATTGTTGTGGAGGTAAAGCCCCTCTGCGTACAGAGGCGATCCCACTAGCCCAAATGGGGTCTAGCAACAATCAAACAATGCTAACACACAGGTTCCTAATTGCAAATAAAAGACCGATGATGAGGGCCTACCTGGATTCCAACGCTAGTACTTGTAGAAGAGTCGTCGCTCCCATTCCTTTGCTCCGGCTGGTCACAATCCCCACGATCCTCGTGAACGAACACCTGCACATGCAAAGAACGACACAAATACAAGCATAAAATCTAATAGATGTAACTATATATCAGTCAGAAAGGATATAACTCAATCATCATTACAAAGACAATAAGAGTGGAACCATAATGATAGTCGTCTATTATTATTGATAAACAAAGAAGAATACAACCATAGTTATGACGTCAAATCATCCTTTGGTTGGGTGTTCAACAGCACATGCCTTGCAAAGCTTGTTGGGAATGGGGAACAAGCCTCTCTCTCCTTGGTTACTTGGATAAGAATCTCCTCACTTAAGATTTAGCCTCATGGGAATGAATAAGGCTTCTTGTAACATGAACTTGGCAATTCTCAGACTTTGAGACTTAGAATTTGGAACTTGGAGACTAGAACTACTAACTTGTCAAAGGCAAAAGGACAAGCTTTTATAGATAGAGGAGAAGGAGTTAGGATTTCCACAATATTCATGAGGTTGGCTTTATCACTAAGAAGCTTCGATGAGAAGGTGGTAAACAACTTCCCTTCTATGGAGATTCGAAACCAAACTGAACCAACTCAAGATGGAATCAGTTCATGAATGGGTTAGGAAGAACCTTCGTAAGTTTGTTTGTTAAAAACTTTACCCGACTGGGCTGGCGCGAGTGTGACTCTGAGACAGAGCGCCAGCTGGCGCGCCCTCTTTGGAGGATATCCCCCATTGGCACGAGTGATACACAGTGAAGCCGCGCCAATGGAAAAAGAGCTATTTTTATGGGTATTTTGCAGAAGGTGTCTTCAGGGCATATGAAGTACATACTCAAGGGGATACAATGCAAGTGTTTTCAGGTTATTTCACTTCTCACAGGTCCCAGAATAAGTCCTCCAATGTGCGGGAAGAGGGGTAACAGGGACGGTGACAAATTACTGTGTAACACTCTCCAAATGTTAATTTGGCAAAACCTCTCTGAAATATTTGGGTCATATAGTAGGGGGAGGTGAATTGAAAATAGATCCCTCTAAAGTGTCAGTCATCATAAACTGGCCTAAACCCAAGTCTGCTACAGAAGTGAGAAGCTTCTTAGGAGCATCACAATATTGGAGGAAGTTCATTTCAAATTTTTCCTCAATTGCAGCTCCCTTACATGCTTTGACATGATTGAATAAGGTGTTTTAGTGGGGAGGCAAACAGCAGAAAGCCTTCGACACCTTGAAAGAAAAGATCAGTACAACACCTGTACTAGCACTGCCAGATCTATAAAGACCATTTGAGATCCAAACCGATGCCAGTGACTATGCCATGGGAGCAGTGTTGACACAGCATGGTAAACCCATATGCTATCATTCTGAGACTTTTAATCCTGCAGTAGTTAACTATCCTAGATATGATAAAGAATTGTATGCATTAGTTCAGAGTGTGAAAAGTGGAAACATTATTTAATGGGCAAAGAAATAGTAATACATACTAATCATCAGCCACTCCAATATCTACACTCCCAAACTAAATTGCAGCAATCAAGACATTACAGATGGATGGGTTTTCTACAACAGTTTCATTTAGTCATCAGATATAAAAAGGGCATAGATAACAAGGTTGCAGACATGTTATCTAGACCCATTATAAATGCATCTACCATACTTAAGCATAACTCTGTGTTGCGTGAAAGCTACATAGAACAATATACTCAGGATATGGAATTTAAAGATGTATATGCAACTTTGAGTCAAGGCAAAAGAGTAGAAGAATTGGACTATCATGTGAAGGACTGACTCTTATATCATTGTGGGAAACTCGGCATTCCAAAAACTGAGAGGGCAAAGATAATTAGGGAAGCACACACTTCTCTGATATTAGGTCACTTTGGGGTAAGTAAAACAGTTGCACAGCTACAAAGGTTCTGCTATTGGCCGAAAATGAATGAGACAGTTTCTAGATATGTAAAGGGGTGTGCTATGTGTGCTAAAAGCAAGCCCAACAACAGGAAACTAGGCTTGTACACTCGCTTTCCAGTTCCTTCTCACCCTTGGGAAAGAATTTCCATGGATTTTGTTGGGGGACTGCCTAAATCTAGGAAAGGTCATGATTATCGATATGTTGTTGTGGATAGGTTCAACAAAATGTGTATTTTGATACCCTGTAGTAAACAGATTACAGCTGAACAAACTGAAAAATTATTCTTTGAACATGTATGGGTTCATTTTGGACTACCCACTTCCATTATATCTGATCGAGACACTCGATTTGTGGGAAAGTTTTGGTCCAGTCTGTGGGAACTAATGGACACCAAGTTGAAGAAAAGCATAGATTTTCATCCACAAACAAATGGCCAGATAGAAGTAGTTAATAGGACAGTGATCCAGTTACTGAGAGGATATTGCAACAAACATCCTAAGCTTTGGGATGAGCACTTGTGCTATGTGCAGCATGCTTACAATAGAGCCAAACACTCTTCTACACAAAGATCTCCTTTTGAAACCTGTTTTGGTTTCATACCAAGGTCTCCTTTGGATTTTGTCTTTGGTAAAGATACCATGGTTGATGGACAGAGTGATGTGGACAAGGCAACTAGGTTCATTGAACATATCCAGGAGATCCACCAGGCAGTATAGGAACAGCTGGAAAAGAGCCAGGCCAAGTACAAGGCTAGGCATGATAAGCATCGGATGGAGCATAGTTTTCAAGTTGGAGACCAAGTCTGGCTATATATCAGCAAGGATAGAATGCAAGATGAAGGTAAAAAGCTAAAACCTATCAAGTATGGACCCTTCAGGATACTTGAGGAAATTGGTGAAAATGCCTTCCACCTTGATCTGCCAACTTACATGCACATCTACTCATTCGTGAACGTAGACTGCTTGAGGTTGTTTGAACCTTCAATGATTGAGGACCTTGAAGAGCAGATTTAATTACCTTATGTTGATGACCTGCTACCTAAATATCTTAATGAGTTGTAGGAAGACACAGTGCTGGACAGGAAGGTGAGGATGACGCGCAATGGACAGGTGGAATACCTCAGAATTGGGCTTAAAGGTTTGAAGCCAAGCAATGCAAAGTGGATTGAGATTGGACAAGTGAGACAAAAATTCCCTCACTTAGTCGATGCTTGAAGAAAACCAACTTTTGGTGGTCCCAAAGCTTTTTCAGTAGGGAGGTCGTGATCCAAATCGGATCCACAAAATACTGTCAAGAACTTTACCTGAATTGAGTTAAACAAATCCTTTAGGAAATCCAAAACGGCATAAAAAACACCCTGAACCAGTGGCCATGGCAACCGGTGCGGAACGACGAGGACCTCGGTCAAAGCGCGCTGACCAAGGCCCATGGAGACTACACAAGAGGTCAAAACAGCCCCTGGGAGCCTCGAATTGGGAAAAGGAGGCGATGTTGATGCGCGATTAGCGCTTAGGTGAACAGGGCCGAAATGGGGGAGCCTTAAGCACTCGATCGCGTTGGGAGCCAGAGGACCGCGGGTGGAAAAAGGTAAAAAATGCCAATGTACGACAGTGGGACCCATGGCTTGGAAACCAGCGGTTTGATCGGGACACCCTTGAACGGTAAGAGGTTTTGGAGAAAGTGGAGCGATCGTAATTAGCGATCGACGCGTGGCAATGGAGGTGAGAGAAAAACCATTGTGATCGCGCGTTAACAGTCGAGCAAGTCAACCGCGCTCGACAGGCATATGACTTTGGATCTGGAGGAGCCCAGATCAGACGGCTGAGATTGCACCCGATGGAAAGAAGCAGAATCAACAGGGAAATAAGTTGCGATTTAAAAGGGATTTGGAATCCGTTGACCGCCACAGTGGAGAAAGAGCGTATTCGCAACATAACCGGAGGAATGAGCTGACGAAGCATGCTGGCACTAGTTAGATGGAGACACGTGGCACTCCCTGAGCGTTCATGCTGACGTCGAACAGGGAACTCCAAGCACAACTGCAGGAGGAGAATCGGCGCAGGAGGGAGAGGAACCGAACAGGCATAGGATCGACTGGTTAAAGCCATGAACAGAGACAGACGAAAGGGAGAGGAGAATTAGAAGAAGAATCCCAGCGACCAAGAGAGGCAGTGAATAGTGAACCCTGAGAGGAGGACTGAACACAGAGAGCAGTAAAGCTGAGCAGAAGAGATAGAGGGCCGAGCTGACCATAGGTAGCATCGATCACCAGAGAGCTTGAAGATTCAAGCCTTCCCATAGTGGAATCTGTCTGGATCGAGCATCACAGTTGGCTCTTTCCACTGTAGACCAAAGGTCACAGAGCTGGTAGGAATAAAAGAGTCTGTGAACTCTGAGTGGCTTGGGGAATCCAAGAACCACCCTACCAAGCAAAATCTGCTTCAAGATAACTCATATTGAGTCCCTGCATTTGTAATTCTCTGCTTGAAGACACAATAAAACAAGGCCACCACTAAAGCTGGACCGGAGACGTAGCCCTGGAGAATAGGGTGAACTCCTTGTTAAAAATTGTTTGTCTTTGTATTGCTTACTTTATTTCTCTGTTGTCTTTCCATTTAAAATGTCTGTGTATTGGCAATCTGATCGATATGTTGTTTCAATAGCACAGAACACACACCAGCGCATGAGTCTGTAATACCTTTTGTTTAATAAATCTTCAACTGAGGTCACTCATAGGGTGATTACTAGATCAACACAACATCATATGTACACAATATTTCATATGATACATGTACACAACACCGATATTGCACATCTTAAGACCACACTATCCCTACCAAGCAACCTTTCTTCTAGTGTCTTATCCATGCTTGTCCCATCATGACACAGATCATATTGCTTTCATTCTGCTGATGTATCCCTAAAGATTACCTGTCCATAACATAAACATAAACATAGTATAATCACATAATATCAATTCGCATCCACATGATACTGACCTCATAGATCTGTTAGGGCTACTCTTGTCACTTGATTCCTCATAAACCAGGAACCTCTTCACGCCATTCACTTGCATAAGAAATCATTCCTCTAGAAGAATGATCCATGATAACCTTGTTAGATAGTGACATAGATACATAGATACATTCATATATATAATCATTAGTATAAAACAATCATGATCCCTTATGACCCAGTCAGAAAACAACATACATACTAATACATATATGTACATTATCATAATCATGATCACCACATAGTTATTAGATATCATAAGGTCTAGGTTAGGAGAACTCCCTTTATTCGTGCAATGCATGCACAACATTGAAAACAATAGTTCCAAACATAGCCAAGGCATTTGGCACCTCAGATCCATTTACCTTACCTTTCTTGTTACCTTTCTCATGATTGTCCTACCATCATCCATTTAACCCAGTGGACCCCACCAGTGCAACCCACTGTCATAATCTTACCTTTAGCTGCCCTTATACATGTACCAAGCTTCATCTGGGTCTTATATTAGTTGTTGGACTTCATTCAGATCTCCCCCAACTCCACTAACTTTCCTCTTTCCCCAACCAATCACCAAGACCCTCCAAACATAAACGGAAAGAACCAAAATCAACCAAGAAGAAACCCATGAAAACTAATAACAATATGACACCACAAAAAAAGTGGTATGGCCATACAAAACCATAATCAAGCACAACAAATCAGAAAAGACCAAAAGCACAAGACTAGCAACAAACACCATGACTCAATCCCCATGTCTTCCCAATACTTCCAAAGGAAAGCTCAACCTGAGCCTTCTCCAAGATTTCATGGTAGTCTCTTTGCCATGTAATTCCCTGTATCATACTACCATAAACACATAAATATCAATGTATAAATAAATATAACAACATACCAATTATATTACCTTGTTGTGCCAAGCACGCTACCTTGTAACTAAACACACATGCAGCCACATGTTCCAAATATCACGACATCATATCTATTAATTTGAAATCAACCTTTACCAAGTCTAACAACCATGTCATAATCAAAAATCAACTCACATTCATCATTCATAATACATAATGCTACAACTATCACCTACTTACACTCAAGTACATATAAGCTGCTCAACACATATGTGTTACTGCAACCATCTCAAACAAGATAATTCCTTCATGCAATCTTATAGATACAAACTCATATCATGCAACTAGACAAACATTCAAACAACAGATAGATGACATAATAAAACCCAAACACTCAACACCAAATATATGACATAATCAAACCTTCAAGCACCAAGTAGATGACATAATCAAACTCATACCAAATAGGCAACATAATCAAACACTCAAACACCAAATAGATGACATAATAAAACTCATACCTCAATGTATCTTAGGGGAGGCTATCTTGGCTGCACAATCAATCTAAATTAGCATGATATAACTTCATAACATATCATTCCAAACATAATTAAGGTCATAATATCCATAACACTAACTAGCTAACATGTTCACATCATAAACTCATAAGCAATTGCATTTCATGCATAACAGTCACATATGCACAACCAATCTAGATTATTATGACACAATATCACAAGCATATCGACTCATACCTAAATGTCATAACCCTCAACATCCACATAGGCCAATCCAAATTAGCATGATACATATAACATCAAAATCCTAAGTACAATGACCATAACCATCATGCATACAACGACAATGCATATAACACAAGTTACTATCCTTCATGACTAACCGACACAGGTAGATATGACCACACTTGTTACGCAGTAATTTGTCACCGTCGGTCACCGTCCTTGTCGCACCCCCACTGTCACACATTGGAGGACACATTTACGGACCTGTGACCAGTGACATAACTTGAAAACACTTGCATTGAGGCCTCCTGAGTATGAAGTTCAATAACCCTGAAGACACCCTCTGAAGATTAACCTTGGAAAATGCCTTGTTCCCATTAGCGCGGGTCCATAATGTATTACCCCACGCCAATGGCTCAGTCCTTACAAAGATGGCGCGCCCATAAGCGCTCTGTCCCAGAGCACGGCCCGCGCCACACAATTTGGGCATGATTTTTGGCCAACGCATGCTAGAATGCTTTTTCCCCTGTGACTCACTCAGTTCCCTGAAGGAAAAAGCCCATAAAAGCAGCCGGGCCTCGGCTTTTCTATCCAAGGCAACTCAACTCAATGGCTATTATGGGACATTACCAAAACTCAAGATGTGTCCACATACAATGCATATCTCCTCTCCCCCCCATCTATAAAAGCCTGTCTCCACATAATGAACGAGCTAGTTCTAGTTTTTGGAGGCTAAAGCAAAAGAGTGAACAAGCTAGTGAGAGAGAGATATTTTTGAGCTAAGAGTTGAAAGAAAGGTTATGCTGCCGGATTGTGGAGAGAGAAAGTGACTTTGCAAGACGTGTCAGACTGAATGCCCACCCAGCTAGAGGAGTTTTACAGCGTCAAGCCTTAAGTGGTTGTAATTTCTTCTCTCATTTCTACTTAATGATAAGCGACTGTTATTATGGTTCCATTCATGTGTTCTACTGGTAATATGTGGATTATATCTTGCTTGACTGTTATATAGCTGTACGATTTTGGATTGTATGCTTGTTTGTGGGTTGTTCTTCATTTGTGCAGGTGTCTATGCATGGATAGCGAC
>APFE031499658.1:5503-16210 GCA_000404065.3 Pinus taeda
AATAATTAAAATTATACAAAAGACCATGTCAATTTCACAAATAATATTTTGAAAGCATCATCATTCAAGGTAAATTTAAAACCACTAATTTTTATAATTTCCTTTAAATAATACATATTTCAACATTACAGATAAAAATAACATCATAAATAACTATGAACATAGATTTTTTGTAAGCCACATAGTTAAATATAAATATAAAAATCGTAACTTTTCATGCTGATTTTTAATTAATATTATTTCAATAATACAAATACTAATAACATCACAATGGAATACAATCACCAATTTTTTTAAGTACAATTATTTAATACATTTAAAAATTATATTAATAGTTACGATATGATTAGAAACAAGACAAATATAGAATTGACTAATTAGTTACAATGTAATGTTTTATGTATGATAAAATTTAATAAAGATATTTTTTAATTTAATTTGTAAATATAAATATTAATTTTTGTAAATGTATATATTGGTAAATTTTTAATTGTTTTTAGGGGTTGGGCTATGCTCTTAAGTGCTCAAGGATATCTATATGTTTGTAATGCTTTAATCTAAGATAAAAAAAAAAAATATATATATATATATATATATATATATATAAATATATATATTTTATATATATATATAACTATACACACAACATCCTAGCTATCTATGTCATCTTAATTTTGAAGGTTTGATACCAAATGATCCCAAATGAATTTTCTCGTATATAATTACACAAGTATGAAAGTCTGAAAAGAAATAAATCAAATTGAAAAAAATATGGTCATGTTTGTCGAGATTACAATATGGTTATCATTCATGTTCCTTTTTGAGTTACATGCAAAGTTTCCCAATGGTTTGAATGGGATAGCTAGATGCATGAGTTGAATGCCAACTAGAGTTAGATTTATTACTCAACTAATACAGAACCTCAAATTCCTCCCAACCCTAGGTGGGTATAGCTGGAGCTCCCTCCTTTGCAGATATTATGAGCTCATGATCTCACAGTCTAGCGCATTCCTATATGTTTTTGGTAAACACCATCTTTTCCCGGTCAAGCTTATTAGAATTCACTCTCTGGTGAATGTGGGAAAGAGGGATCTAATACAAACCCTCACAACTTTGGATTCTCTACCAGGAAATCATCGAACCCTTCTTTATTTCATTCACATTTGGTTCTCCTAGAGTCAAGGGGTTAAATTTCTTCTTGAAGTCTCTTCTCTTATTGTTTTTCTAACACAATAATTCGCTCATGGTTCTCAAATAAGTTGAACTCAGACCCTAAAAGGTTGTCTGCAAGTTTTACAGTCAGCCTCAAGAAAAGGAACATGTATCAGTTGTTTTTTTCCTTGAATTGTTTCCTTTTTATTTTTACACACACAGAGGACCATTGTACATACTTATGATAGCTAATGCTTTCCCTGCTTTTGGTAGGCCAACCCTTATACTTCTAGATCATCGTAGGCAAGAAAGTTGTCTTCTTGTCATGATTCAGGTTCTTTTAGGTTTGCTAGCCCCCAGTTCCTCCTAGGTTGACACGAGTATTCCTTGATTTGGTAATTGCATAGGTGGATCTTCAACCCTTTATAAAATCTTCTTTAATCTCTCAATCACTATTGAGGATGAGAACCAAAGCTGACAACTCACTTCTGTGCTCTTTTTCTTTCCAAGTTATTGATTCTTGGTCCATCTTGTTCAATGGTTTTTCCTTTAGGGTTCTCATTGTATTTACCTTAGGTTTTCAATGTTTGATGGGGGCATGTTGAATCACTGAGCCTTCATTTGTGCTATTGATGGATTGATTTCGACCAACAGTATGGCTCTAGGTGTTGTTGCAAGATGTAATAGTCCAACTGAGTGGAAACGATAGTATCATTTTGTTTTTCAAACAACATTTTCTTTGAACGATCTAATATTTGTATAAACATGGGTATTGTTTTATTGGTGTTTCGAAACGAGGGTTTCATAATTCATCCCATTCGTTGTTTTTTATATATTGGGACTATGTGGTTAATTTACATTGATTTCTTGCTTATTGCAACCTTTCATTAATATTCTATAAGTGTTGTTCCTTCTGTTATTTAATCTTCTCGTACAGTTTTCAAATGTTAGTAGAACCTTTCAGGTCTTATTACTTCATGTTTTGGTCAATATTTCTATTTACCTCTTAAGATTCCATAGTGAAGTTTTTTGGGTTTCCAGACCGAATCCCTAGTTACTGGTATGCCCAGCTCGACTAGGGAACTAAACTAGTTTCCCCAGTTAGCCAGTTTAAGAATTTTTGAATGTTTTTTTATCTATCTTATGTACAATAGTATAAATAAATTTTAATTGCAACTTGGTGTTTTCTCATCATATAGAAAAATAAACTTATATCTTTATTGGCACCTAGTACCCAAAAATATTAATTAGGGAATAATCTCAAAATTCCTTTCCTCTATATCATTTTGTTTTTCCCCTTAATTATAGATCCCGGGGCATTACATCTCCCCCCCCTCGAGCGAAACATTGTCCTCAGTGTTTATCCTTGCCTCTAGAATAAATTTGGGTATGCCTCCTTCATGAAATCCCCATCCTCTCAGGTGGCTTCTTCTGGCTAAAGTGCTTTCATTGCACTTTAACCTAGGTGATAACTCACCTCCATAACATTGTTTGTCTCTGATTGAGGATGAGTAGGGACTCTACTAGAAACTATCTATCTAGTTCGACCTGATAACACAATCATAGAGCTTCCATTAGTTTTCTATTTTTTTAATTGAACAATAAATATTGTACTCACATATCTGCATTACCATTAATTCTTACTTGTACTTCCTACCAATTTATAAAATGTCTAGGGTCATACACATATTTTTTAACAATGAAACATGGAACATGTTATGAACTAGTATGTGACTTGGAAAAGCAAGTCGGTACACTACAGGTCTAATTATTTCCAAAATTTGAAATGGACCATAGTAGTGGGGGGCTAATTTTGTGCAACCTCCCCATCTCAATGTACTCTTCTTAGGTTTGATCCTTACAAAAACATGGTCCCCAATATGAAATTCCCTATAAGTTCACTTGTTCGCATAAGCTTTTTGTCTGTCTTGGGCAGCTTTTAGACTCTGTTGCACTTTTCTTACTGTTTTCTCCATATCAGCTATGTTAGGTCCTAGGATTAGCTTATCCTATGGGTTACTTAGTTAGTAGGTGTATTGCATATTCTACCATATAGCACTTCAAAAGGGCTCATTTTCAATGAGTCATGATAGCTATTATTGTATGCAAATTCAACCATGTGGAGGTATTCTTCCCACTTGGTTGATTGTTGCATAACATGCATTCTTAACATATCTTCCAGTACTTGGTTGACCCATTCAGTCTTCCTATTTATCTGTGGATGATAGGAAGTACTAAATCAAACTTCGGTACCCAACCCCGAAAAAGGATCCTTGAGAAAAGTAGGATTAAATTTTACATCTTTGTCGAAGATGACTACTTTAGGTATGCCATATAACTGAAATATTTTCTTCATAAAAATGTTAGCAATTTGGACAGTCTTGTATGTAGATTATACTGCAATGGAATCAAAGGTTTTACTCAATTTATCCACCACTGCCATTATTGAGTCATTTTGTCTCTTTATTTTAGGTAGCCCCATAATGAAATCTAATGTATTGACATCCCACTTCCATTTTGGAATAAGTAATGGATGAAATAATCCACTGGGTGCTGATGTTCGGCCTTGACTTGTTGACATTCCAGGAATTTGGCTAAATAGTCTATAATATCCCTCCTCATCCCACGTCATAATTATTTTTTATTTATGGCAAAAAATAACTTCTGATACACAGGATGGGTAGCGTAAGGATTTCTATGAAATTCATCCAAAATTAGGTATTTGATAGAAATCTCATTGGAAACATACAACCTTCCTTTAAAATTTAACACATTTTCCTTATTTATACCATACTCACTTTGGGTTCCAGATTTGTTTGCTTGATGAGTTTGCTACCATAGAAATTTTTATTTAGGATCTCTTAGGGTGACTTCTTTTATCCGATCAAAAAAAATAATTTCAATATGATTGTAGGAGAGTTCATACACACAATGCAACCTCCTACTTAATGCATCTACTACTCAATTATCTTTCCCTTTACGATTCTTAATTTTGAACTCAAACTCACTCAAAAACATGGTCCATCTGGCTTGGTGTACATTAAGGTTAGGATGCTTAAATAAACTCATGAGACTGTTATGGTCAGTTATTAATATAAACTTTTTTCCTAGAAAATAGTGTCACCATAATTTTAAAGCGTGTATTACCACGGTCAGTTCCAAATCATGTGTTGAGTATATTTCTTCATGTTCCTTCAACTTGTGTGATTTGTAGGCTATTACTCTACCGTCCTGCCTCAAAACTCCTCCAATTCCTTCTCAGCACACATTTGTATAGACTACAAACTCTTTTTTGGGGTCATCCACTCTCAGCACCGGGGTTGTGGTCAATGAATATTTCAGTTGCTCAAAATTGTGTTGGAATTTTTTTGTCCACTTAAATACCCTTCCCTTTTTTTGTAAGGAGGTGACATGATAGGAAATGTTTGAGAACCCCCTTATAAATCGATGGTAGTATCCAGCTATTCCCATGAAGGATTGAAAATTTGCCACATTTTTAGGGACATGACATTCCATAATGGTTCTAATCTTCTCGGGATCCACAGTTATTCCTTCAGAAGAGATTATATGTCCCAAATATTGAATTTTTTTCTTTTTAGAACTCACATTTACTAAACTTTACATAAAATTGATGATCTTTTAAGGTCTGCAATACTAGCCATAAGTGTTCGTTATGCTCCTCTAAGTTCCTTGAGTAAATAAGAATATCGTCAATAAAGATAAAAACAAATTTGTCTAAGTAGGGATGAAAAATATTGTTCATTAAACTCATAAATGTTGTTCGAGAATTAGTAAGCCCAAGAGGCATGACAATAGATTCATAATGACCATATCAAGTTCTAAATTTTTTCTTCTAATTATTTCCATCCTTTATTTTGATCTGATGATATCCCGAGTGCAAATCTATCTTGGAGAATATGGTGGCACCCTTAACTTGATCAAACAAGTCGACAATTCTTGGAAATAGGTACTTATTTTTAATAATTAATTTTTTTAGCTGCCTATAGTCGATATATAACCACAGGGTGCCATCCTTTTTCCTAACAAATGTCACAGGGGATCCCCAATGTGACACACTTGGGCAAATATATCCTTTGTTAAGTAATTCTTGCAGTTGAATCTTGAGTTTTGTTAGCTCTGGAATACTCATTCGGTAAGGGGTTCTCAATACAGGATTTGCACTCGAGGAAGCCTTGAAATCTCCTCCGGAATATATCAGGAAAATCTTGAATGAATAGTATGTTTTCTATAGTGACTTTTTTATTTTTAACATTGGAATATCCAACCTGTACAACATAAATTTGGAAACATTTTTTAATACACTTACCTATTTGGGTGGTAGTAATGGGTCATAACTTAATGAGTCTCCTAATCCCTTGGGGTTCTTGTCTTATGCCCTCTTTTGTGAGGAAACTAATAGTCGTTTCCTTGCAGTTTACAAAGGACCAATGCCCTTCCAACCAATCCATTCCAATTAAGACATCATAAGGTTTCAAGGGAAACATATTTAAGTTTACATCAATATGATGTCTCGTTATTTCAATAGGATGGTTTTCTACTTTAGTGGTTACCCTTATTTTAGCCCCAATATCTAATTGTACTAGCCAAGGGTATTTAAACTTGTTGGTTTGTAATCAACACAACTCAACAACCTTGGGCTGACATAGATTACAATAGTGTTGGGTCGTTAATATGTCATTATTATTATCACTTTTGAACGCTTATTCCACCCATTTCTACCATTATTTATCACGTCATTTATCATAATTGATCATATAATTCCATTGTATAACTATTTATGCTCTTGTGGATAAATATTATTTCTTCTCCTTTATTTTTAATAAATCGATGATTATGCATGTTTTTACCAATGATGATTTATTAATAAATTTGTTCACCATTTTAGCCTCCAAGATATTTTCCAAATTGAAGATTTGATCATTAAATGTGCCAACTCAGAAATTCACTGGAATAAGAAGTGACAGTTTTGTATTGAACGGTTCAGGCAAATGGAGAAGAATCTGGAAAATAAAAAACATGGGTTTTGTTCAGAACAGAACAAATTAGTTTTCTAATGTGTAGTTTTCACAAATTCGACCTATACTAAGAGAAACGGAAGGTTCTCTGAAAACGTTTTTCTTAAATTTGTTGTTGTGGTCGTTTTCCAAATTATCCCGGTTGCAATGCCAAATTCGACCTATTCTTGTTGAATTACTGATGGAAAGATATTTCAAATATGATATTGTTTATCAATTTGCTGAGAATAATCCAATTTCGTAATATAAATCATTTTGTAATCATTACGGTTGTAACTTCTATTTTCTCTCTGTGTATTTAAATCAGAACAAAGATCAGAGATTATGGGGATTCATGATGGATGATTAGAGAGAGAATTAAATGGGTTAGTAGATTAGAGATAGGTTATGATAGGATAGGAGGAAAGGGGATGGAGCTCTACTATTTCAAATTGTAATTCTGATTTATTTACATACTTGTGGTGCCAAGAGAATGCGATCATATTGTAATGTCACTCAAGTTCAATGATTAATATATAATTTGGAGGTTGTTGTTCATTCGCCTTATCTGAAGTAGCCCAGTAGCATTTGTTGGTGGCTAAGGGCCCAGCCTCTAGTGGATTAAGTTCTTGCTCTGTATTATATCTTTTTTATTTTTGCAAGTGTCGTTTGTTTAATGATTACCTTCTGTAATTGAATCGTGTTGCCATTTTCTTCCATCATAACAAGATTATTATTCATTACAACTTAAATTGTTATGTTGTTCATTTTGGTTATAAAGCTTCATTGTTCACTGTAGATTCTGTCATGCATTATAGGTTGCTACTTAGTTTTATTAATTTCGTAGTGTTGTTCATTTCCATTTAATATTGTTGTTCATCTAGCTTTGCAGTTCATTTCCATTTAGTGTTGCTATTCATGTTCAATAATTTAGTATTATTGTTCCTTTCAATTAATATTTCATTTCTTTAAGATGAGCTTTGTTGTTCAATTCATTTCCGCTAAAGTTAAGCTTTGTTGTTCAGTTTTCAATAGACTTAGTCGATGTTCTTTTTTGCAAGGATTTGATTTCATCTTTTAATTGATATTACAGCAAGTGTGTTTTAATAAGAATTTCCAATTAAATTTCCATTTCCAGTTATTTTCTTTAGTTTGGATTGAAAGATCAACAACTGTAAAGGACACTGACTACCGCTATCTAAGTTCTTAGATTGGAGATATTGCCTACGATTTATTTTCATTTGCATCAGTTTACAGGAGAGAGAGTTATCATTATTGAGTCCTCGACTGATGATTGTTTGAGTAAATGATTTAGTTACAGAACATTTTAGTTTCTTGCTATTCCGATTAGATTTTGCATTCATTTACTTTTTCATTTTAAGCACTATGTTGCAAAACACTACTCTTGAGCAAGTGACCGCCTCAAACTGAGTACACTCTTGAAATAAAAAATTGTCCTTGGGCTGACAATTAATGTGGAGATAATTAGGAGTTATAAAGACACCTTTTATCACTCAACATTTTGGCGTCGTTACCGGGGAGAATTGGGTATTAAAAACGGAAGGTAAGAACCTGTGTATGGAGCATGTAAAAGCCCTGCTCCCCCGCCCATTTTCCAACGGAATTGTTGAAGAACTTAGGGTAGAAATAAATGTTTGAATTTCTGTGTGAATGACTAAGAAAAAATAAAAATTTTGAAAAAACAAAACTCCTGATTTCACTCAAGTGGTGATGTAAGCATCACCCATTTCACCAACCGATTGATAGGAACATTTGAAGGAGGAGTCTCGAAGAAACACATGAAGAACATCTTCTATTATGGTAAGAAATGGCTCACATTTCTACTTTTGAATTCCCTATCAAAGATCTAGGAGGAGTGACACAAATGCACATAATTCCCCCATCTTCTCTACCAAATTTTCATGGTTTGACAAATGAAAACCCAGATACATTTTTATTTGAGTTTGAAATACTTTGTAGAGGATATGATTATTGTGTTGATGATCAAAGGTTGAAAGTGTTTCCTCTTAGTCTAAAAGGAGCAGCTCTCCGATGGTTCATGAGCCTAGGCGGGAACTGCATCAAAACATGGGAGGACATGAAGAACATATTCTTGAAGAAGTATTAAGACTATCGCGAATCCAATGAAGATATTTTATGTATGATACAAGGGGAAGATGAAATCTTGGAGGACTATGTAGAGTGATTTCAATATAACCTTAAAAAATCAAAACATAAGCATTTGGAAAAAGAGATATTAAAAACACTCCTTCTTAAAGGAATCAAAGATGAATTTTTAGAATTCTTAAATCTGATAGGAAAAGGTGATGTTTTTCAGTTGTCATATGCTGATGTTTGCGAATTGTGCATAAGGTATTCAAGAGGAATCTCCAAGGCTGGTAATAATTCTAGAGACGTTTGTCCTTTCTTTTCCAAATATGCTACAAGAACAGGAGACAGAAGAGTTGAAATCAATGTTTTATTTGAAAATTTTAAAGTTGATTTTATTAGCTCTCTAAGTTCAAAATTGGATGTTTTGCAGGTTTAAAAAAATCAAGAATTTGATGAAGTGTTTTGCCCTCATTACCAAAAGGAGCATCCCATAGATAGTTGTTCTTCCTTATCTAGGATGGAAGTATCATTTCAAAGAGATGAAGAAGCTGCAACAAGGTTAAAACCATGGAAATCATAGCCTACAGGTATGGTTCAAAACACTTCCTCTCCATTCTCTTACTTGCATAATCCATTATGGAATACTAATGTGTTAGGACAATCATGTCAATATAACCACCACCAAACTTGTCTACAAGTTTGGCATGGTTCATCTTACGATTGCATGACTACTCTCCCTCATCTGGTAGCACAAACACATCCTCCATATTCTCCACCAGCTCTTCCACAACATCCTACTTGCATATCAAAATCATCCACTCAACCCAATCATCTACGTCATCAAAATGCTTCAATCCATACACAATTTCCTACTCAACTCATTCCACACCTTCACCATAATAAACCAGTACAACATGCTTACAGTGTTGAAATGAAAAATTTACCCAGCCTTCCCACCCATTCTCTCTCACATACTCCATTTGAAAAAACTTACAATGAGATTCAGAATGTTTCAAATTCAAAAATTGTAGAAGTTATGGAAGAAAATGAGGTTTCTTCTAGTCTGCATCAATAAGCCATTTTAAAATCTCAAGAACTTCATGATATGATCGATATGGAAATCAAGAAAGTAAATGATATATTTAATATTGGTTTCACTTCATCACTTGTTTTCAGAATCACTCCATACTTCAACAATTTTTGACACCATCTTTTCAAGGAAATTGGCTTCTCATACCCTAATATTCACTAATATGTATTTTTCAAAATTGGGTATGTACATATTTAAAGCCTTATTTCGAAAATGTTTCCACTGGAAGTAATCTTATACGTAATCATATTCATTTTTAAAATAAAAAAATGTTAGCGTGGAAAATAAAATAAAAAAGGACATAAAATAAACACATTTTTTTAATGTAAACATAGTTGTTCTTGTTGCAACACGTTGTGGAAATCAACATCCGTGATAAATATTTTAATTCATTTGTGTATGTAGATAAATTATAATGGAAATAATAGTTCTACAAACACTCATATTCATTTTTATCACCAATTTGGAAAAAATGCTTGAATATCATATTTTTTGGCTTGTGGGCTTGATGAAATTATGAAAACACAATCGGGACAATCATGTTTTGAGGGACCAAAAGGGAATATTTTTAAGATCTGTTTCTATCCTAAGTAGCCTTTTGATGTATACTTTCCAACCCAATTTTAATTACACAATTTGGATTTGAAATGAAAACGTTATAACCAAAACATTGACAGGGTGTATAGTAGGCAGCTTAGGAACAGAGTTGGGACAGTCAGTTTTTGGAGGCCTAAATGACTATATTTTTAAAACTTGTTTCTATCCTATGTAGCCCTTGATGTCTACTTTCCAACCCAATTTTAATCACTCAATTTGGATTTGAAACGAAAACGTTAGAAACAAAACATTGACAAGGTGTCTAGCAGGCAGCTCAGGAATAGAGTTGGGACAATCCGTTTTTTAAAGCCTAAATGACTAAATTTTTAAAACATGTTCCTGTGGTAGATTCTCCTATGAATATAGTTTCCAAGGCAATTGGAATCGTGCATTTTTTATATTGCATGAGGATGTTATGATCAAAATACTAATTGTCTATCATAAATCAGCATTCTTAAAACTTTGTCTTTTCGGTTGTTCCTTAGAGTATTTGACCTATCAATTCTTCCTGTCTTCAAAATTTGTTTCTAATGGAGATAAATAAATTAATCTAATTTCATTTCCAATTTTAATCATTTGAATCCAACATCAAACAAAAAATATATGCTTAAAATATCCACTGTTGTTCTAAGTGGGGTAATCGAAAATGACTCTATTATGCCTGTTGTTCTAAGTAAAATTGACATATCATATCATTGAATTTTTAAAACCTATTTCTATTGGAGATATACCTTTGAATTA
>APFE031499661.1:0-19252 GCA_000404065.3 Pinus taeda
CCTGAGTCAATCAACCATGCCTCATGATCTACATGTGTACTTGAAGAAGCCAAGTACACATCCCCACCTTCATCTAAGGTAGTTTTCGCCTCTGTAGAAGGAGCATCATCAGATCCATTTCCTTTATCGGGAGCTTTAGATTTAAAGTCCCTTTGGAAGTGCCCTTCCTTTCCACATTTCCACCACACCACCTTTGCAGGTTTTCCTAGAAATTTAGATCTCCCTCTAGATTTAGACCTCCCACTCGATGACTTATTTTTGTTTCTGTTCTGGGACTGTCCTGGTACAGACAAGGCATCACCATTCTGGCTCTCCAAATTTTTCCATCTCATCTCCTCCATCAGTAAGGATGAGACTATTTCATCAAAATGCAAGGTAGTTGCATTGTTACTGATTGCAATAACCAAACTATCCCACGAATCTGGTAGAGAACACAATAAACTGATGCACTTATCTTCATCTGAAATTTTAATCAATAGATGTTAATAAGCTTACCACAATATTAAACACATTCAAATGCTCTATCACCGAGTCTCCATCTTTCATCCTTATGTTATACAGCTTTTTTCGCAGGAACAATTTATTCACCAGAGACTTAGATTGGTACAAAGTCCCTAACTTGTCCCACAAAGCCTTTGCTGTAGCTTCCCCTGATACATTCAACAATACTAAATCTGAGACAGACAATCATATTGTGCTCTTTTCCTTCCAATCCAACTTCTTCCACTCTTCATCGGTCACTCCCGTTTGTTTAGTACCTGGATCTACTGTGATCCATTGATCTTTATCCACCAACAGATCCTCCATCTTGAGTTTCCACAACTCAAAACTTTGACCATTAAATTTCTTGATCTTTATCTTTCCACCACTCGCCATCTTCTTTCACCACTAGAATTGATCTCACAGATCTCCCATTGAACAGGGTCTACCACAGGCTCAAGCAAAACCCCTCAGCAACAAAGGCATCCCCTTGAAGCCAAAACATATCTGATACCAAATGTGGGTCTTAACCCCATACAAAAATTACCTGCATACGAATTCTAAAACACAAAAAATAAACAATGCGAGATCATAACACATAAAACACATATACACAGAGATTTTCCCCTGGATCCCAAAACTGGGACTACTTGCTTGATTTTTCATTATTTTCCTTTCAATGTTACAATACATATTTATACATGCCGAAGCATCCAATACCATGGACCAAAAACCATCGCATCCAATACCATGGACAGAAAACCATCGCTTCCAATACCATGGATCGAAAACCATCGCATCAAATACCATGGACCGAAAACCATCGCGCCCAAAAAAGCATGTGCGAAAATCATGCACAAAACCATAGGTGAGTCCGCCCAACCTAACATAGGGTCCAAAACCAAAATTTTCCAAGGCACTGCCCCGGACCCCATAAAGTGGGGTTACGAGTGCCCTTCAAACCCACTGTTGACTACGTGGAAAGAATATAACACAACCCAACAATCTCGTTCTTAACTCCTTTGTAAGGGGAGCTTCCCAGTTCCAAACTGCAGTAAATGGATTTACTCCCTATCGCAAGATTCTAATGTTTGTTCACAGATTTGGAAAGTTAACTAACTTCCCTATTCCAAATCCCTACAACCTGATCTAATGTAGGTGGAAAAGAACCCTAAAATAATAAAAAAATTCTAACTGTATTTTATTAGCGTTGTTTTTTAAAGTTGTTACTTACTCAAAGGGTAAATGGACGTGAAACTGATGGTGTTATGACCTGACTCGAAACTTTAATGCAATCGAACATGATATTGTAATTTTTTCATTTCAATGAACTGTAACTAAAATAAGGGAAGAGGTTTCATTAACTTTAAAAAAAAAACAAGAATCAATGAATCATTTTCAAGATAGAAATCAAAGAGAATGAAGAATACACATTTCTTGGCTCTTTTTCAAGAAATTCAATGTAAGTTCCTCAAAATCTAAGTTACAAGAAGCAAAATTTTGATCATAACAACTTATTACATACCCAAATACAAACAACGAATTCTTCCTTCAACAAACAGACAACATAATTTCAATTTGATGTAATGAGTAATAAATCACTGTAAGTAGAAGATTTTAATGTCTTATAGAGAGAAATAATTAGCATTCACTTTGACAAAACAACAAACTCCTAGTCACAAGTGTTGCCTTGGAAACCCCTAAATTTTCATAATACTGATGATTCTTTGCAATTATGAAAACAAAGTACTTAATCACATCTTTTGACATAAAAAAGGACAAACTCAAACTATGTGAGTGATCAAGGAATCTCACAAACAATATAAAAATAGAGATGATTAGGAAATAACATTTACTTTGTATTGAATAAAAAGGAGAACAAACTTACAACCTTATTTCCTTGATGTTACAAGCCCCTTCTCATGATATCCAACCTTCTCCTTGGATGAAAATCCTTCTAGCCCTATTTTTGAAGCATAAGCCCACCTTCAGTGGTCCTCTCCAACCCTCTAGCATGTGTTTGATTTATAGGCCAAGAGGAGGAGGTTTTGGATCCTCTTCCTAAGGAATGAGATGCAAAAATGGTGGGATAGAGGATCCACAAAGAGAGGGAAGTAGCTCCATGATGAGAGGGATCAGGCTTGAGTAAGCATCAACTTGAAGTTGTTAGTTGGGAAATATGTGACTAACAAAACTTCTAGAATTTAATTTTTATTTTTTACTTGAAATGAGTCATGTGAATAAACCATAGTGTAAGACATAACACATTTTTGCACTAACTCTAATGGTCACTTTTGTGTATGCACAAAAAATGGTTAGAGATCTGTGCAGGAAATCAAAAATCGGTTTTTGGGCATTGTAATCCAGAAATTACATTCTCTCTAGGATTTTTTGGGTTCTAGCCTTGCAGGGGGGGGTGATTTTGAACACTTTGATGGACAACAAAAGATTCAGGATGATGGTCATTTTCCTAATGTGAAAAAATGACGTGTAACACCAAGCAGCATTGAAATCCATTTGCAAGTGTAGAAAATTTGGAAGGAGGCAATACTTAATTTGCAAACAAATCTCGATATGGAAGAAATAATTATTTGAAGAATTGGTTGGCAACAAAGAATCAAGTATCTTAAAAAGAAATTTGCTAAAGGACCTAAATCGCTAGCTATGGAAGTAGTGCTTTATTGAAGTCATTCAACATTGTCGTCCACCACAACTTTGGATAATGGGAGAACCAAGGAAGAAGTGCTTCATTGTGATGATGATAGGAGAAAGGAAGGAAGCGCCTTCCACCTTCCATTAAACAACACCTCAAATCTTAAGCAAGAAATATAGAAGTTTTTTGGTCAAACAAAGAAATACCCAAAGTTATCAAGCAACATCTAAGCGCAATGGAAACTATATACAATACAATAATGACCATGTAGTTATTGACAAATTATTGGGAATCTAACCATGAGAATGAAAACTAAATTTGTGGATAAGAACCCATCATATGCCTAAGGGAGTAGTAGAGATGAAACTTAGTTCCAAATGGTATTTCATGGTCATATTTACAAGCACCAAAGATAATGACCAATTTTTTTAAAATGGATTCTACTTCTTCAATTCAATTAGTCTATCCCTACATTACGTGGTGGAATGCTACAACCTAGAACATGAAGACTTCACATTAGCCCAATCTAAATCTACCTATACTCACTACCATAGGAATATTAGAATTTCACTTTAAGGATTAGATAAAGTGGTCATGAACTAGACATGAAACCTTTTATCTCCACAGTCCCCCCCCCCAAATTCATAGGGGTCACAAGTTAAACTCTTTCGATTCCCTTAATGTTAGGCTCCATAATCAAAGATGATGGTTTACCTCATTTACCATCCCTAAATTGCATGGAAGTACTTGAAGGATATTCTACAAGGGTTTCTTTGTGGGGGGGGGGGATACTAGGATGAGGAAAACCATGAGAAAAATAGAAAATACACTTGAAACCTTTATCAAAACATCAAAGGTCATTAAAATATGAAGATACACTTCATATGCCAAGATTTTCATTTACATGCAAATTTTGTGTGTTGTTTGCCATAATCTACATCATCTATGATGACTAAGAGTTGATCCAAACATATACATAGACATCCTTGTCCACTACAAGAAATTCCATGAGGATAGGCACATGTTATATTTCTATTTGGAAAATGAATCCAATCTCAAAGAAAAAGAGTCAGAGAAGACAAATATAAAAGATTTTCGAAAGATTTAGGGTAAAAGAAAAACAAACAAACAACCAAAGTCCAACTCCAACATTCTTGATAAATATAGTAATATTGCCTTCAAATAAATATCAATAGATATAATCCCAAGCAAAGAAACCTACAATATATTAGAAAATGAATAAAATAGAGGATAAAGTAAAGAACATTGTACATATGGATCCAAACCTCTTAATGCCTAATGTTGACGATCTTAATTTAAAAAAAGACAAAAATATGAGGAAGATTAGGTCACATCCATGAAAACCTAGTAAGGTGAGGAGTTGATCCCATAAGTCCATCTAGTCTTGAGAAAGGTAGAAGAGACCTTATAATATCAATTGGAGGATATAGAAATGAATGAAATGACATCTCTCTTACTACAAGAGCATTACGAACAAGAGTTCTCGAATGGCCTTTAATCAGATACAATAACTCAATTGTACATAGAATCTTGTAAGAAAAGTTGGGGTGGGGGAGGGAGGCACCTCAAGGTATAATAAATCCATCACATGGGATAGGTTTCAAACTTGTCACCCTCGGAATCAAGTAAAAAGGGGACCAAAAATGAGAAATTAAGAACATAATTTAATTAAAAAAAGTTGTAAGAAATGGGACCCCTATGGAGCAATTCAAGAAAAACTAAGGAAACCTTAAATAAGTATATAATTCTCGCACACACCCCACCCCCGAAGTTAAATATGCAATTTATATGATGGGATTTAAGATGGATTATCACCAAAGGAAATAATCACCTCTTAAAAGCGAAAATAATGAAAGAGAAATAAGATATTATGAATTTAGTAGAAACAAAGTGCAATGCTTAGTGCATGGAAAATATAACCAATATATGATATCCAAGCTATGAAACAATAATAAAAAATGCTAAATGACATGGTAGGAAATATTTCTAGGGGGGATAAAATGCTAATTACATGGTAGGAAATTTTCTGTAAATTTATCTTTTAGGGGTGCTACCCACAAACCCCCACTAAGGGGGCTAAAAGGGTGTTTCTTTCACCCCTTGGACCCCCTGGAAGTAGCAGTTGGTGGGGGGGGGGGGGGGTGGGGCACCCCCAACACTACCCTGTCAAGGACTAAGATCCAAACGTAGCTAAAAAGAGACCTCTAAATCATGAAGATAGTCGGATCCACACCCAACAACTTTGAGAGTAAATCAAGAAGAATACAAATTTACTAGTCTAGGAGATGACTTTGGTGAATTAATTAGTAAGAGATCAAAGAAATGGATGTAGGTGGAGGTACCTCTAGTATAATGTAATAGTTGTTTTCAAGTGTAATCAGTGTAAAATTGTATCAAAAACTTCAAAGGGGGGGGGGGTGGGAGGAATATTACACAACACCTCATCCTTGAAGGGATTGATTCCATAGTGTAAGAAACACTATTAACTGACATGAATATATTGCTCTTGATAGAGCCACCTGATGGTGTATGGTTGTGGGTGTGGTGTTTTTGGCAGGTCTAACTACATGATGGCCTCTGCTAAGACAAGGTTCTTTTGGATTTCACTATTGATAATGAGGTGTAGTGGAGAACCTTTCACTCAAATTTGTGAGTGAAAAAGGCACTCACCTTCCTTTGGTTCTTGGAGTTAACTTAAATAGACCTTGGTGGTAGCATCAATGTAAATGGGTTTAGAAGCTATATCTAACTTTGAGGTATTCAACTCAGTGACTAACAACTACTTTGAGTGACATTCATCAATGTTATGTCAAGGAATATTATGGATCTCACACCACTTTCCCATGTCTTTTGTTTTCTTCCCATTAGACTTCATTGTTTACAACTCATATGAGTTGTCCTAATTGGTCCATTGTGGCTCTATCCTTTATTCTTTCTATGCATTTAGGGTTCCTTTTCCGTACTATTGTGAGAAATTCATAGATCCAAACTCTCACTTCTTTTACTTAATTTTTTTGCTCGATTTCAGCAACATATCGGTACATCACACCTTGTGAGGAGATGTCAAGAAATTCCATTTTTGTCTAGATGTATATGTGCAGACCAGCCTAGTACTTGAGCACTAGATGTTACTGAGAGTATTTGATACTTATATTTGTATGCAATCTATGGAATATACTTGTGAACTCTAGCACTATTTTTTCTGGCTCTCCTACAACAGTGTGGTCCATCTCGTGTACTGGTCATTGTAGATTCCAACAAGGTAATATTGTTCCTTAATAGCATCCCTAACAGAGCCCTAAGTGGATATCACCAAAAACAATGTGGATTATTTTTTTGCCTTTTTCTCACAGTAACTATCCCATTAATCCTTGACATGGGGACAACATTAAGTAGTGGAAAGGTAATATTTTATTTATAAAAAAGTGTGTGGACCCTTCTATTCAATTTAACCATTTGTTTAGAGTATATACATCTATATGGCCTTCAAAAATAGGAATATCAAAAGTAACTTGTAGCTTGAATGGGTTAGTGCCTCCATAGTAGCCACTTGATGAAGATGTATTAGATGTTGGCATCTGTTGAAGGATTTGGGAAAATTTATCCATCATCTTGTTCCTTTCTCGTGTGAGGGATTCCTCAAGCAACAATTTAATAGTATCTCTTACTCCATCGTCTTTCTTTTCTGCTACTATGGGAGGTCACGAGGGTTGGGAGGGTAGTCTTCTAAAGGATTAAGTAGTTTGAATCCCAACTCCTTATACTTTGACCTTATTGGTGACATGCATAGAAAAATAGATAAAGAGCATACCACTATAATACTAGGATGAGGAAAACCATGAGAAAAATAGGAACTACACTTGAAACCTTTATCAAAACATCAAAGGTCATTAAAATATGAAGATACACTTCATATGCCAAGATTTTTATTTACATGAAAATTTTGTGTGTTCTTTTGCAATAATCTACATCATCTATGATGACTAAGAGTGGATCCAAACATTTAAATACAAACACATCATTGTCCACTACAAGAAATTCCATGAGGATAGGCACATGTTCTATGTCTATTTTGGAAAATTAATCCAATCTCAAAGAACAAGAGTTAGAGAAGACAAATATAAAAGGTTTTCAAAAGATTTAGGGTAAAAGAAAAACAAACAAACAACCAAAGTCCAACTCCAACATTGTTGATCAATATAATAGAATGCCTTCAAAGCACTATCAATAGATATAAGCCTAAGGAAAGAAACCTACAATATATTAGCAAAGGAATAAAATAAAGGATAAAGTAAAGAACATTGTACATATAGATCCAAGCCTCTTAATGCCTGATGTAGAGGATCTTAATTTTAAAAAAGACAAAAATATGAGGAAGATCAGGTCACATCCATGAAAGCCTAGTGAGCTGAGGAGTTGATCCCATAAGTCCATCTAGTCTTGAGAAAGGTAGAAGAGACCTTATAATATCAATTGGAGGATATAGAAATGAATTAAATGACATCTCTCTTACTACAAGAGCATTATGAACAAGAGTTCTTGAATGGTATTTAACCAAATACAATAACTCAATTGTACATAGAATATGTAAGAAAAGTTGGGGTGGCGGAGGGAGGCACCTAAAGATCTAATAAATCCATCACATGGGCTAGGTTTCAAACTTGTCACCCTCATGATCAAGTAAAAAGGGGACAAAAAATGGGAAACTAAGAACATAATTTAATTATAAAAAGTTGCAAGAAATGGGACCCCTATGGAGCAATTCAAGACAATTTAAGGAAACCTTAAATAAGAATATAATCCACACACACACCCAACCCGCCAAGTTAAATATGCAATTTATATCATTGGATTTAAGATGGATTATCACCAAAGGAAACAATCAACTCTTAAAAGTGAAAATAATGAAAGCGAAATAAGATATTATAAATCTAGTATAAACAAAGTGTAATGCTTAGTGCATGGAAAAGATAACAAATATATGATATCCAAGCTATGGCACAATAGTAAAAAATGATAATGACATGGTAGGGGGAATAACATGGTAATGACATGGTAGGAAATATTTCTAGGGGGAATAAAATGCTAATGACATGGTAGGAAATTTTTCTGTAAATTTTTCTTTTAGGGGTGCTTCCCACAAACCCCCACTAAGGGAGCTAAAGGGTGTTTCTTCCCCCCCCCCAAGACCCCCCTGGAAGCAATAGTGGGGGGGAAAGGTCCCCACACACTGCCTCATCAGGGACTAAGATCCAAACATAGTTGAAAGGAGACCTCTAAATCATGAAGATAGTCAAGATTCACACCCAACAACTTTGAGAGTAAATCAAGAAGAAGACAAATTTACCAGTCTAGGAGATGACCTTTGTGCATTAATTAGCATGGATAAAAGAAATGGATGTAGGTGGAGGTACCTCCTGTATCCTGTATAGTTGTTTTCCCAAATTAATAATAACAAATTACAAGGTCTAGACTCATACACAACATGACGCTTCCACAAGTGTGCTTGGCCTAAAATAGTATCAAAAACTTCAAGGGGGGAAATATTACACAATACCTCATCCTTGAAGGGCTTGATTCCATAGGGTAAGAAACACTATTAACTGACATGAAGATATCGCTCTTGATATAGCCACCTGATCGTGTATGGTTGTGGGTGTGGTGTTGTTGGCAGGTCTAACTACTTGATGGCCTCTTCTAAGATAAGGTTCTTTTGAATTTCACTATTGATAATGAGGTGTAGTGGAGAACCTTTCACTCAACTTTTTGAGTGAAAAAGGAACTCACCTTCCTTTGGTTCATGGAGTTCACTTAGATATACCTTGCTGGTAGCATCAATGGAAATGGGTTGAGAAGCTATATCTAACTTGGATGTATTCAACTCAGGAACGGACGAATCCTTTGAGTGACATTCATCAATGTTATGTCAAGGAATCTTATGGATCTCACACCACTTTCCCATGTCTTTCGTTTTCTTGCCATTAGACTTCATTGTTTACAACTCATATGAGTTGTCCTAACTAGTCCATTGTGGCACTATCCTTTATTATTTATTTTCATTTGGGTTTTCTTTTCCCTAATATTGTGATAAATTCACAAATCCAAATTCTCACTTCTTTTACTTAATTTTTTTTCTCAATTTCAGCAACATATCGATACATCACACCTTGTGAGTGAATATCAAGAAACTCCATTTTTGTCTATATGTATATGTGCAAACCACCCTAATACTTGAGCACTAGATGTTACTGAGAGTATTTGATACTTATATTTGTATGCAATCTATGGAATATATTTGTGAACTCTAGCACTATTTTGTCCCTCTCGTACAACAGTGTGGTTCATCTCGTGTCCTGGTCATTGTAGATTCCAACAAGATAATATTGTTCCTTGATAGCATCCCTGACAGAGCCCCAAGTGGATATCAATAAAAATAATGTGGATTATTCGTGGCCTTTTTCTCACAATAGGTATCCCATCAATCCTTGACATGGGGGACAACATTAAGCAATCGAAATGTAATATTTTCTTTATCAAAAAATGTGTCGACCCTTCTACTCAATTTAACCATTTGTTTAGAGTATATACCACTATATGTCCTTCAAAAATAGGAATATCAAAAATAAATTGTAGCTTGAAAGGGTTAGTGCCTCCAAAGTAGCCACTTGATGAAGATGTATTAGATGATGGCATTTGTTGAAGGATTTGGTAAAATTTATCCATCATCTTGTTCCTTTGTCATGTGAGGGCTTCCTCGAGCAAAAATTTAATAGTATCTCTTGCTCCATCATCTTTCTTTCCTTCTACTATGGGAGGTCGTCAGGGTTGGGAGGGTAGTCTTGTAAAGGCTTAAGTAGTTTGAGTCCCAACTCCTTATACTTTGACCTTATTGGGGACATGCATAGAAGAATAGATAAAGAGCATACCACTATAATACCGCCAATCTGGATTTATGAAGGGAATTAAATGAAACACATATTTCTAACAAAAAATATATATAGAATAAAAATAGACTTCTATTAATAAATGGGATGTGTTGAAACTGTAAATAATGCAGAAGAGGAGATGTGACAATGGTAGCTTATCTATGAGAAGAGATGTGATGACTACATGCATTCAACATCGAACATTATAATGAGGTTGAAAGGCCCTTTTTAACATAAATAAGTAACGAGTAAACTCTAAACATCCAAAAAAACATAACCCTAGGAGATGAAACGTCAAAATGTTTGTAGCCTGTTGGGGTTAACTAGTATGCCAATTTACCAGGGTCATAAATTTCACATATGATCTATGTTTGGAATGCTTGGAATGTCATTAGAAAGGTCTATGTGAGAATTATGCATTTCAAATAAGCCCAAGCTAGAGCCTAGGGCTATCGCATGGGATGCTACCACATCAAATAAATGTTGTTCAGGGACACAAACATACTTCAGAACTTCAAGATCTAAAAAATGTAAAAAAGCCTACCAAGATGGAGAACTGTGATTTGAGTCATTGTGATAGGTAGATGGCCACAAATATCCACCTTGATCATGCTCCATCATAAAAAATCTATGTGTAACCCTTGCTAGTGATGGTCTAATACAAAGTAATAGTGGTGAAATCTGTAACCACCTTAAATGTACTAGGTCATAGAGGTCAATTATGATGCCATGCAAGTCAAAAATCCATGTGGATTTAATAGAAATTTGAGATGTAAAACAAGAGTTATGAATTTTCAAAAGGAAATGAAGAAAACTAGTTTTTTCAATTATATATTTGACTTATCTCATTATAGGCTAACCTCAATTTTGAGTGTAGGAACTTATTGGGTATGGAATTAAATTTCGTGTTGAGTTTGAGTATTCACTCTACATAATTTTGATTAACCCATAATGAGATAAATTGGAAATACATGAAAAACGTGTTTGTTTTCAAGAAACATTTTTTTCATATATTTTTAGTTGATCTCATGTTTCAAGAAACACATTTTTTCATGTATTTGTAGTTTATACCATTGTAGTTTTAAGAAAAGTATACAATGTGGGTATTCATTGGATGTAGAATTGTGTATCGAATTTAGTGAGTGCCTACACTTGAAAAACTTAAGTAAACATGTAAGGAGATTAGTTGAAAACATAATTAAAAAGGATAATTTTCTTCTTTTCCCTCAAAAATTATTTACCCTTATGGTTGAAATCATGATCTTGAATCCTATTTGATAGTACCTTTTTTTTTTTGAGACCCATTTTTGACCTCAAAACTCCCCTAATGAGAGATTGGATTGTAGCAACAACATCTAACTACACTTTGGTGTGAGAATACAAGTTACATCAAACTCACCAAAGATCTATTTCAACATTAGCACAACAAACACATTGAAATACATGCATACTTCATAAGAAAGCGTATTCAATATCACAATCTTGAATTTCTCTTTTTCCCTATAGATGATCAAGTTGCAGATATTTTCTCAAATCTCTTACAAAAGTGCAATTTTTCAATCTTTGTCTATGTCAAGAATTCAATAAATTATCATTAATGGGGGATAGGCTCTAGTTCCTCATTTATTCTTTTATTATGTTACCTTTGTAAATCATTATTTCCTATCCCAAGTTGTTCTTAAGGGTGGATATTAGGGTATATAGAGACACTTAGGAATTAACTCACATCAACTTGTCCTATTGTGTTTTTAAGTAAAGTATGTTTCCTTACTATGCATTTGTTGTTGTGCAATCTCATGGTCATGATATGTTTTAGACATAAAGTGATTGAACAATTCATAATCTCCCTGATACCAATGACTATATTGATACATAGATTAACAAATTTTGTTTTCATGATCTATATTTAAAGAACATGGATGATCGTTTGATAATGATTAATTGTGATAAACTTATACATAGATTTTTTTTTTTTTTTTTTGCACTAATATATGTCCTCAAATGGTCTCATTGGTTCGGTGAATGGACTATTTGATTCTTTGATAGTTTGAAGCACATGATAGACTAGTGTATTGATTTTTTTTATCTTTTTTGTCTAAATAGTTGCTTAAGGTGTTCCATCTTTGTGGAAATACCCTAAGTTTCAAACATCTAGTTGGATAGCATCATTATTCCTTGAACCTCTAAATCTCCATGATCATTTCAGATGATGTAAAAGATACCACTTTTGCTAGGTTTCTACAAAGAGCTATTTTCACCATTTTAAATATGTAAAAAATTAAAAAAAATAGTTATCCCTTTTGCAATATTGGTTGCTGTAAGTATATTATAGATATAAGCCATCAAATATTGTATACATGCCATCCTAATCTTGAGACATACCTAAAGCATCCTTTAATGTCCTAAAGAAAATAATTAAATAGAAAAAAAAAAAAAAAATCCTAATTGTATATATTGATATCCTCACATCTATTCTATAAAATCTCCTTTTCTATTCCCCTTTCAATTGGCATAACGATCATCTCTAGAATTATTTATTTTTCCATCTATTCACTATTATATTAAAAATAGCTATGATCTATTTTTAATAGAATATTTTTATTTTCATAAAAAATTAATCAATAAATATGTTTTCATCCATTTTTGCAACACAGATTTCATAGTTAATTGTGATATATACTATGAAGTTATGGTCAACCTTTATGAAGTTATGGTCAACCTTTATTATGACGATTTTTTGAACTTATAGAATGAACTAATTATAAACTACATTTTTAAGTTTAATAATACTATATGAAATTTAGTATGTAAATAGCTCACAAATATTTAATATAGAAAAAATGTCAAAATTGTGATAAAATTAAAAACTAAATAAGTGAACAAATGATATGATTGAAACAAGGGAAAGAAAATGAGCTCATCTCATAGTGAAATATTGAGGTTGCTACTAGTTATTCTAGACATATGTAAGCAAAGGCCATTACCCAAGCAATTCACAAAAATTAGGTGTGGCATGTACACCATGTACAATAAGAATAGGGAGTTAGTACTCAAAATATTATGACACCTCAGTAAGAGTAGATATGGTGTCTCTTGCTTCCATAGTCTAGTGTTGATCCTTCATATTTTTTATTAGCTTCCGTGCCATAGTTATCCTCCCTTAGCTCATATGCACCAATATTTTTTTGTTAGATCAATGCTCCAAATGGAATTGATCAAGGTTCATACTTGGATTCCAACTCATTAAGCCTTTGTAAAAATGTATCGTGTCGGTACCATCTTGTGGGTTTATGCCACAAGAAACAAGTTCCTTTATATGCAAATTAAGCTCTATGATTTTGGAATACTTAAACTCTCTACTTGTGGAGAAATCAATTTGTTAGAGATGAATTGGTAAATTTCCAAGCTCCATCCCTTTGTCCTTTCTTTCATAATCATTATAGTGAAATGTTTGAGAGTTTGCTTACCATCAAGTGTTGCAATATTATCCCATGCTGCATGAGCTGTTGTAATATTATCCCCATGGTTCATGTAGAATCACTAATATCACTTGAACTACGAGCGATAAGACCTTCCTTACCCTTACTTCAATAACTTATACTTGGTGTGAGATTATATTGATTAATAATAGCCACGACTATCTCCAAATGTTTCCTATTGAAATTATGTAAAATTACAAAAATTATAATAGTAGAAAATAAAATTTAAAAAACTGTAATAAAAATGATAAATCAATTAAAAAATCACTTACTTAAACTTAAAAAATGCAAAATATAATACTTACAAAATAATTTATACCCCATAAAAATAAAAATAACTTATATCTAATAAAAATAATAAATTTATAACTTATATCTAATAAAAATAATAAAATTATAACTTATATCTAATAAAAATAATAAAATTAAATATGTTATAAGTAAATCAATTTTGATTAATTTTATTTGAAATGTGTTGTGAGAGTTTTTAAAAGCCTAGGTTTAGGTTGTGTAATTACTAGAATTGGAATGTTTGATTTTTTTAAATACATTTATATATTTAAAAACAAATTTTAGTTTCAAGGGTTAGATCAAGTGATTTAGAGTCGAGACTTGAAGTTGTTTGATATATTGTTGCCAGATGTTGTTCATAGTGGGTTAGACTCTCTTTGATTTCCTTAAAGTAAATTCCTATAATTAAGGCCTACAATTTACACTATTTACCATCTACTAAATATTGAAAAGTACTCCAAATCTCTTATGCTTTTATTCGAGTATGAAATAAAAATAAAAATAAAACACATTTTAAATAATAAAAAATCACAATATATCACTAATAAAATACACAATATTAAACAATTTTAATATATAATTAACATCATAACTCTTCTAACATGGTAAAAAATTAATTTAAAATCTATAACTTATTTGATTTATCCGGAAGATCTAGAAGTTTCTCTAGGTTACTTTTGTCCAATGTCTCCTTACCAAAATTTTGTGCATAATTAATTTATGCCCATACCCCATAAAGATTTAAGGTTTAATTCTTACATAATTTATTAATACCACATACATATATTGTAAAATATACTTATAATTTATGACTTTGAGATTTAGAGCATGTTTATAATTTATGACTGTGAGATTTAGAGAACTCACATGCTTCAGTTGGCTACTCGCAGTCATACATATGGAAAAGGATATGGAGGTGGAGGAATTGTTTAGATCGTCAAAAGTGGCTAAAATTCCAGTAAAAAGATTTCAAAAAAACAACAGTGTTTGAATTATGTTTTTGATGGTGGAAATAGATTTAGCATCATCAAAAAATTACAGTATTTTTGGGACACCCAAAATTTTCAGTATTTTTGGGACACCCAAAACACTGAAATTTGATAGTTGTAACTTGGATTTACAAAAATCTCTGTCGGATTTTATCAAAATCTTGCAAGCATTTCCATGATTTTCAGAGCAAAAAAGTGGTCTGTTTAGATACATATATTTGATAGTTGTAACTTGGATTTACAAAAATCTCTGTGTGATTTTATCAAAATCTTGCGAGCATTTCCATGATTTTCGGAGCAAAAAAGCCGTTTGTTTGGACTACGGCCATACAATAAAGTCATGGCTCAGTGTTAAACAGTAGACAATTTCACTTAGTAAATGTTAGTTTTTGGCGGATTTTTAGTTAATTCTTTTTTAGTTTTAGAAAATAAGATTATCAAATTAATATTCACAAATTTTTGATGATCTAAATCTATTTTATAATATTAAAATCATAAATATACTAAAATTTCATAATTTACCATCTAACATTACCAAATTCTAACTTAAAAAATATATTCGAATAATTTCAAACCATATATTTTTATGACTTGAATCTAGACAACTAGCATGCGTTAGACAACTAGCATCGTTGACTGCGCTGAGATAGCTGATCTTAATGTGTAAGCTTGTGAACAAAGCGGTAATAACTATTACAAGATAAATATAGCGAACATTCATTTTCAAATGCACGAAATAGTAAGATTCGTAGTTTATGTAATATTTGGTTTAAATGCATGTGCAACTTTTTTTTTTTTATTTCTTTTTTTTTATTTTTAAATATTTTTACTTATTAATGTATACGTTCCTATTTTATAAATGATAAATTAATTGTGAAACTGGAGTCCAATCTATCATCTAATTTCATTTTTTTAAATATTTGAAAGTAATTTTATATTCCAAAAACTAAATTACCTTTTTAATGTGTTTTTTATGTGTGGCATATTGTTTATATGTGTGGAATATATTATTTTTTAGAAATGAATAATTATGATATTAAATGTACTTAAATATGGGGAAAATATATTTGGTTTTATGATACAGTATTTTTAATAGAAATTATGATATTAAATGTATTTTTATTTTTTATGTGTGGAATATATTATTTTTTAGAAATGAATAATTATGATATTAAATGTACTTAAATATGGGAAAAGTTTATATTTGGTTTTATGATACAGTGTTTTTAATAGAAAAGAGGAGAATAGAGAATGGTGATACAATATCCTTAATCGAAAAGAGGATAATAGAGAACCCGAAAAGAAATTCAAAAACGTTTATCTATTATGTTAATATTTCTAATACAAAAGAGGAGAATAGAGAATCGAAAGGAAATTCAAAAACCTTTATCTAGCATGTTGCTCAAGGTCTAAATATCTTTTCTGGGTGCAAAAAAGACACCCAGAAAAAAGAAGAAAGGTTTATCTTTTTTAAGTGCAAAAAAGAAGAAAAGTTTGCACTCTAAGAGATTTAAGTGATCTAGCATGCTAGTCAAGGTCTAAACCTTTATTGAAAGTCTAAACTTTTTTTCCGGAGTGAAAAACAAAGAAAAATTTACACATGAAAAACAAAGAAAAATTTACACATTGAAAAATCTAATTGACACATATATTAAGATAAACTGACTTGTTTAATTATTAATTTTATTTTTTTAATTTAACATTACCTCTACACATTACCTATATTTTACCGCTATACTTTACATGCCCCTACAACTCCTACATTAAGCCCTACATAGCCCAACAAAAAACAAAAAACTACAATACACTCTTGCAAAAACTATTTTTATTTATTATAAAAATTGAAAAATATAATATAAATATTTAAGCGATAGCAGTTTAAAAATTTATCTTGCAAATAAAAAGCTTGCATCCAGATAAAAGTAAAGCTTAAATAGTCTTTCAAATAATGATTTTACAAAGGGGGAAATTTACTTGAAGAGTGCCGGTCAAATTTATACGCATCGGAATTTAAAAGAAATGAAGGAAAATTGACTGGTAAAGTAACCGTGCCATTCAATATCCAAATGTAGATACAAAATAAAATGAAATATTAAAACCAAATTTTGATAACAAAATTCTGTACAGAGATTTTCCTTGGCAGAGCATATGAAAGCTGAAAAAATACTTCCATTTTCCTGGGTAATTCACATGATATTATACAAATCCGTGTCCAAATCACAGTTCGGTCCCTGCAAACGACTCTGACATCCGTAAAGCAATACCGTGATTTCAAATACTGTAAACAGCTCGGATCTCCGGAACGTAAAATTCATATCGGCAGTCATACCGTTAAAAAGTTAAGACTCCCCCGACGCAAATATTCCATCGTCGCCCTCCACTTTGAATCCACAGACCGCAGGAAAGGCAGAGAGTAAAAGGCCATCGGTGAGCTCGCCATTGCTGAGAATCCGCTCTTCTGCAATTGGGAGCAACGTTTTCTCAAAAGGCCGCCGTCTTCCGAGGCTTACGCTGCGCGGAGGGGTGATTTCCATTTTAGATCAGCTGCTGCGGTCTTCGGAATGGCCATCAGTAGGATCAAGGTCCACTGGGACAGACAATCTTTAAATCAAACCCTTACTTTCTTCCACAAAACCTAAGGGGGACTTTTTAAAGCTTGTACAAATCTATTTAATAACAATTTTTTTCTTCAAGAGCACGCAAATCAAAGATCTGTCAGAGAAATAACGTTGGAGATGTGAGGTCCACGATGCCTTGCTTTTCTGTGACGGGCTGCCATTTGGATTTAAAGGGCGACCGGACGGGTGGGTCACGTGGGTGAGTTAACGGTGAAGATAAGATAACTTGCCCGTTCGAACTTCGAAATCTCTGTCGAACCTCTGATGCTTTTTCGTTATCAATCACCGAAACATGGTCTTTGTCGAAGTTTCTCATATGAGAGTTATTTTATTTTCCCCTTTCTGCGTATCTCAACATTTCTTCTCACGTTGAGATCAAGTCTATGTAAAAATTGTCACCATGAAATCACGGCACGTTACAAGCTTCTAGATTGACCTTGCCTTACTTCTTAGTTGTACCAAGCTAACAGCTGTTGCATTAGAATTTAATGTTTTCTAATTGATTAGAAATCTTCGCGGGCGTTAATAACTATGGATGGGAGAAGTTATCCCACCATGACTTAGGGTTGATCATTGATAAAGATGAGGAATATAACAAATTTCATTTAGAACCAATTGGTTACACAAAGTAACTACCATTTATGAAAGGAAGAAGAAAAACTTGTCATCTGGTTGAAGCTTTTGTAATTTACTTACGCAATCACATATCTATTTGAAATCTACACATAATAAAATTTATGAACTTTCCTCATTCTAAATGGATATATAATTATAAATCATGATAAATATATAAAAACAAAATTGGATCTAATAAACGTGTACGATAAATAAATAGAAACTAAAAATTAAGTATTAATTTTGTGTCTTTGAAATAGTAAATTAACGAAAAGAGCTAATATACTATATTCTACATATAAAGTTATATGGTTCAGAAATTATCTTTAAAATGAATTTATTACATACTTTAATTACATAGATCAAAAACATTTTTTTTATGATGTCAATGGGTACTTAGCTTAAGTGGTATGTATGGCGGTTTGTCATCCCATCTACTTGGGTTCAAGTCTCCAAAGACATGGCCTGTCATAGTAAAGATGGAAAAGATGGAAGAATAGGTGTCATGTTGGAGATTATGATCCCGACTCCAGTTCTAGTGCTATGAGTTCTTAATGGTCTCGAAAGGTTCTTGATGGTCAGGCATCTTCGTCCTAGGTTGAACTATGAGTTCTTGATATATGCTTGCAGATTGTTGCATATATTTGGGGAGCCAGACCAAGATTAGATTATTGCATATATTTGGTTATTGCATATATTTGGGGAGCTAGACCAAGATTATTGCATATATTTGGTTATTGCATATATTTGGGGAACGAGACGTCTTGGTCATAGGCTAAACTATGGCTTCTGAGGTGGTCTTGGTCATAGGTTAAACTATGGCTTCTGAGTTGCTGCATATATCTGGGAAGTTACTAGTTCCCTATGAAAAAATTTCATTGAAAAAAAAACATTACATTAAAATTCATTTTAAAATTGTGCATATCATCTTGCTATTATTTATTCACATACATTTTAATTTTAAATTTATCAAATCTCTATAAAATCTCAAATTTATTAAATTGTAAACATTTTTAAATAAAAAAAGTTGAAAATTACACCTTAACAATATCAAATTTATTAAAATTTAGTACATATTACCTTAAAATAAACTTATATGATACTTTATAAAATCAAAACATATATCCCTATACATAAATATAAGTAAAAATAAACTTATATGATACTTAATAAAATAAAA
>APFE031499661.1:19692-69156 GCA_000404065.3 Pinus taeda
TAATAGATAAATATGAAATAAGTTTAATTTTAGTTCATATTTTTGAAGGTAAATGGTAAGAAACTGAAATGTCCAATATTTTCAATAAACACTCTATTCATCTTAAAAAAAAAAAAACTAAATTTGCACTGAAGTGTTCTCTGACTGTTTCAGGCTCATCTAATAGGCTATGCTTATTATGATGAAACGTACAGAACCAAATAGCTTACTGCCAACAAAGGGATCAATGACTCCAAGATTAATCAAGTGGAAATTAATGAAAAACATTCACATCCATTGTCATTGTTATAGCTCAAAATGACCCATTAAATTTTTTTGATCCGTGCCAACTTATTTCTTATTTAGATCCTACTCATCTCAATAGTTTCCATGAATGTCAATGTAATTACAGGTACAAGATTTTTATGTAGCCATTCATCTCTATGCTCTTTTTATGCAACGACAACTAAAATGTTTTCTTCAAGTATCCAAATATCATTGGCTTATCATTTGGCAAATCCTAACTCTGTCCAACATTTATCACTAGTAATCTATGGGATAGGGTACGTCTATTTGTGCTTGGTGTAATCAAATACTACAACTCATTACCTCCTTTGATCAAATCACAGGCATAGGGAATAAGCTTGAATGTTGTGTAGATCAATAACTACAACCATCCACAGGTGTAGTCTTTGTTCAAGAATACAATTTGGGGATTTGCAACATTGTCAACAATATGGCCTTTGCAAGATGGGTCATGTTGTAACATTTTCTTGGAAAAATGACTCACTAAAACTTTTTGAACTTTCTACCAGCTTGCCTGAAACCTATCCATTCCCTGCTTTCTTAATCCATTAGCATTTTCTTATGGAATTGATATTGTGACTACAATTCGCTCTAAATATTAAACATCACACATGCTTGTCAACGCATTATATTATTTCAGGGCACCATTGCAAGTGTAATGATTTTTAGACGTGCAATTGAAGGTACATATATATCATGCATTTAGCAGTGAGGGCTAATTCTATCCAACCAAATTTTTGATGCAGAGGCACTTCTTCTAGTTATTGACAAAATATTGGAAGGAATGTTATGTGGATAATTATGGAAAGAGTTTCAAGCCTTATGCAACACCAACATAAGCATACTTTTGTGATGAGGGAAGACCCAATGGGATGTTTGGACTGTGTACAAATTTTACAATCTACCAAAGTTCAAAGTATATCTAAGTAAGTTTTGAGTGGATGTTCCCAATCCAAAAATTAAAAATGGTGTGTAGTGAGTAGAGAGTAAGTGACGTTTGACTGTTTTAATGCCAAAGAACATGCCATCTTCCAGTTGAAGACTTATATAAGAGAAGTGACTTGGTGAGGAACATATTATAATTGTTGAGTCGCTTTGTCGATGCAAGTGAGTTTGTGAAGCAACATAAATATTGTGATGAATCCAAGGATAAGATAGGTTGAATCCACATCTAAGCATGATACTTGAGTTTGGTTGAGGCAACATATATGTTTACAAATCAAGTTCTCTTATGCCCTGTCGAGATCTAGTCACCTTGAATTTGAAAAGGAACAAGGCATAAAGCACGTGCAGGTTTTAAAGGTGGAAGAAAACACTTAAAAATGGATGGCCAAGGTTCAAAAAAGGACCACCCCTGGTTGTCTAAAGTTTAACGAAAAGGGGGGTTCTGATTCGTTTTTTATAAGCACCATCTTTGCAACATGACAAACATGGGTTAATAACACCCCTCATGCTCCCTCCCCTCATTCTGTGGTTTCCAAAAGCATTAGGGACACACCATGATTTTGCTCATATTTCTAGCATTTTTAACCTCTTTGCAAAGGTTGCATCTGCCAAATTTAGCATTGAGAAGGACTAAGAAATTATGGCGCAACTAAGTGGAAGATTTTGGATCCATTCCTTTTACAATTAGTGAAGTCACACTAGCTTGCATTGAAGGAGGTTAAATATTTCAGAAAGCTATTTGAAAAGGCTGATAAAATTAAATCTAGCAGTTGCATGGATAACTAAGCTAACAGGTGGCCTTCGCTTGATGGACTATATTATTTTTCATATTTGGATAGTGCTATGTTTTTTGGGGCATGCACTTGGTACTAGTGGAGTTGTCATTTTTAGTTAGATACAACTTCTTCAAGTTTATTTCTCCACAGAGTCTCTATTCTTTAGAAACTTCTAGCTAGTTTACTCATTTGCAGTAGTTGACTTTATCAAGTAATTTGATTTGTGATATGAAAGTGCATTGTATTGAGTTAATTATTGTGCTTTGTAACCTATTATGTACAAATGGATACTTTCTACCTCTAATGCTCATAAACCCAACAAGGAAGGAGTTGGCATCAAAATTTTTAAAATAAAAACTATTAATACATGGAACACTCAAAGTAATAGTGGATGTCCCTTGGTGGTTTTCAAAACCACTAGGGTATCCCTCCCGCTAACCAAGCTTGTATGATTTTTCAAAATGTTGTTTTGACTTTGATCTTCAAGTTTGATTTCAACCGTTTCAAGCGGAATATACTCATTGAGCACCAATGGTTCTACAAATGCCAAGCAAGTAGCCAATTCTCATGGAACAATGCCCACACCAAGCACCAAGTGCACACCAAGGAAGCAACAAATAGAAATATAAAATTCAGAATGGGTTGACTAAAGCAACAAACAACTAATCATATAAGTGTTTTAAAATACTTCAATGTGGCGCATGTGGGATAAATATCCCTGACTTTCCAAAATAAATAAATAAAAAATGATTGACTCCATAAAGTTGTCTTCTATGTTCATTTTTTAGAGTGTTATGGTATATGTGTTATTTTAGGTTTTTATTGCAATAATTTTATTGGGAAGGTAGAGGTTCATCACATATATTTCTTCATGTTCCAACTTTTGCAAGGGATTCATTTCATTAGTTCCTTATCTGTTTTGATTACGCTCAATTGCAGGCTTGTATTTTACTGCATTGGACATTAAGACTCTGTTTGTGCCCTTTCTTGGAGTATGAATATGTAATTGAGTTTTTTTTTTATTGGCTTGGTCTCCTTTCATATCAAAATTACAAACTCATTTGATTTTCAAACAACCTTCTATTGTTGAATGGGAGCTTTCATCTTATGGTAAGGATGATTCATCTTTCAATGGGGAGCCATAGCAAACCATAATATGGATCCTTATAAGTTCTTGTGGGAGTAACTATTTCCATATCTAGTTTGGTGAATCTTGAATGAGGGAACTTATGATCATAAACACTGGAGATGGGCGCAAAATATTAACCTGATTGGAATCTTAAGTGCACTCTTCTTTATTAGAGAAATTTTGAGGTCTGAAATGGGCCTTAAAACAAAATTGTACAACCAAAATCAGCTTTACAAGAACCAATAGGATTCAAGAAGTTGATGTCAACCATGGGGGATGATCCACCATTTTTTAAGTAAAAAGATAAAAATAAATAAATAAATAAATACTTTTTCAACTCATATTTTCAACTTATCTCCCTACAGTGTTACTCAAATTTCAAATGGGAGCACTCATTGGATGCAAAATTTAATTCCTCATCCAAGGAGTACCCATGTTGTGTAACAACCCTGGTTAAAAATCCATGTAATAAATTTAATAAAGGAAAAATAAGACCAAGGTCATGGCACACATATTCCAAGTTGAATGTTAGGAAAAAACATAGTGATAACGATCACTTATGATTAGCTTATGGATATGGAAATTCGAAAACACAATGAAAAAGGAAAAGTGGTATTAATTGCCATTTATTTATGAAAATAATGGAAAATAGGAGAAAATGAAGGTGAAAGGCCACATAATTGCATGAAGCGAAAATTGAGGGAAAAATATAGGAAAATGAGGAAAATCGAGGCCTCAATGATAAAAATTCTTATGAGGAATAGTTCATGACTTTTGGTTGGTTAGGATTTTTGTCAATTTTAGCTTGGAGCTCTCTTATATTCTCTCTCTCTCTCATACTCTTGCACGCTTAGAGTTTTCTTGGAGAATTCTTGGAGCGCATTGGATTTGGAGAAAGAAGGCAAAGAAAGAGCAAGAAAGAACACAGGGACAATGGCTTGAACAACTACAATGGGTTTGCTTTGTACGTATCCAGTTTCATGTATGATTTCTTTGCTTGTTTCGGCATGTGTGGCATATGCAAGTGGTTGTTTGGTTATGATCTATCATTGAAATGAAGGATTGCTTGGATTGACAGTGGCTTTGCCTAGCCTTTCCATTTCCTAGATAGTCATGGTGTTGTGGGTTTCCCACTTGATTGCTTTCTGATTGATGCTCATGTTCCTTGGGGTTGTGGGTTGAGTTATTAGTTCCTAGAGCCTTGGTTGGACAAACACTCTAGAAGCACTAGAAACACTTGGGTTGAGTTACTAGTCCTAGAAGCCTTGGTTGGACAAACGGTCTAGAACCCTTGGTGGGTTGAGTTACTAGTCCTGGAGCCTTAGTTGGACAAATGCTTTAGAGCCCTGCACCAATTGTGCGTTGAGTTACTAGTCCTGGAGTTGGGTTGGAATAAATTCTCTGGAGCTTTGGACAACTTGGGCAGGGACCAACCTGGTGATGGTTAATTATGTTTGACTGCGAGGTGGGATCATTGGATGATGGTTGAGGTAGTTTGGCCTCTAGAAGCCTAGTTTGGTTTTGTTTGGTTTTGTCCATGAGACCCCACATTCATGCTTGGAAAATGGCATGGGGGTGGTTGGTTGAAAGAGAGATTTGGTTCAGCCCAATCTATGGCCGAGTCATATGTGGAAGTCCCCGACTTGATTGGTTTTGGATATATTAATAAGAGATCTTTTCCTATGGTATTTATGTGAATACTTGTACTTTATATTATGTGGCTTTGATGGCTATTCTATCATGGTTTATATGTTGTTCATTTATTGGTTATATGTTGATCATATGATGGGTATTGTCTATGGCTCATGATATATTTTGATTAGTTGATGAATGGTTAATGAATGAATAAGATAACAAATGTTATTATAGCTATTATGAGAGGTCATTAGAACTTCTTGATGATTCTCAAATAGGTATAAGAACCCTATGTTCATATATGCATCTATGACCTATAGATTATATGTTCTCAATGTGTTTTAGAAAATGACTGCCATGGTTAACCTTCATTAGGTCAAGTATTTGATCAATATTTTCATTAACGACTTTGTCCTTATGTTTGTTGTAGCAGCTACAAGCACCATCCAAAATTTTGTCTTAGCTTCGTTTTGGAGCCTCCCTACCAATCATCCTCAGCAGCATGTATTGCATCATCAAGCATATAGGCTTCAACTATTTTTCAGAGTCCAGTCAGCCTGTAAATATCAGTTTGCTTCACTTCTCTCATAGGTTGGATTTCTAGATTTAGACCATGTCCTGGCCAAGAATCTCCCCTAGAAATTTGCACAATTATTGAGGGGAACCAGCCATACCTCTAGAAATTACACAAATCAACTGGCCAACCTACTAAGCTCAAGAATTGTGCAATGCTTCCTATCAAGATTCCTCTAAAAAATTAAGAAATTCATCCCATGCCAGCCTGTTGAGCTCAAGAATTGCGCAATGTTGTCTGTCAAGCTTCCTAAGATAGCTGCTCAACCCAAGAATTATGCAATCCTGGGAGACAGTCACCTGTTCCTCCCAGAAATTACGTAATCCCTCTTGGACAACCATCTCCACTTAGCCAAGAAATTGTGCAAATCCATCTCCCAAGCTTACAGACTGCTGCATGTTCCTTCAGTTCAATTGGTCCCCGTCAGGACTGAGCTATCCTTATTTGTATGAATGGGTTGCTCCTCTTGAAATAGCAGAAGCCAGCATGCAAAAGGCATCCCTAGATCTAGGGATCTATTTTTACCAGTTGGAGGTTACATGTAAAGCTCATTTTAGAAACCTCTTGCCAAGTGTCGTTTTTTTCTAGATTTGTGGCATGCGCATCATAACCTTGATCTTATCAAAACTCATCAATCAGATACTGCAGAGCTCATTCTGTAGATTTTAACCCCGTACAGAAACTACCTGCATATGAATTCTAAAACACATAAAATAAACAATGTGAGAGCATAACACATAAAACACATATACACAGAGATTTCCCCTTGGATACCAAAAATGGGACTACCAGCTTGATTTTTCATTATGTTCCTTTCAATGTTATAATACATATTTATACATGCCGAAGCATCCAATACCATGGATCGAAAACCATCACGTCCAATAACATGGACTGAAAACCATCATGTCCAAAAAGATGTGTGAAAATCATTCACAAAACCACAGAGTGGGGTTACCTGCACCCCTCAAACCCCCTCTGACCCCACTGATACGTAACCGGCTTAACGAAGGGGGGGCTCCCCCCCTCTCCCCCTCTAACCTCCCGGTTAAATATGTGGGCTAGTTGTGGAAATAACATAACACAACCCAACATTCTCCCACTTGTTGTTTTCTTTCCACAAGGGGCCACAAGAGAGCTTAGTCATTTATCCAGCCCTACAACACCCATTGTTTCTCTACACCAAGAGAACTTCTCAGAGCTGACAGATTTTGTCAATGCATCTGCAGTATTCTTCAAAGTGTCCACCTTTACTAGTAACACCTTTTTTTCTTCGATCATATCCCTCACAAAGTGATACTGAACATCAATGTGCTTTGTCTTTGATGATATGCAGGGTTCTTTGCCAAGGAAATTGCACTTTGGCTGTCACAGTATATCCTTATAGCTCCCTGTACTAACCCCATACTTTAACACAATCTCTGCAACCAAACTGCTTCCTTGCTTGCATGAATGGCTGCCATGTATTCTGCCTTTGTAGTTGATAGTGCCACTACAGATTGTTTCTTACTCATCCAACTAAATGCACCTCCAAATAGGTTAAACACATACCCACTTGTAGATCTTCTCTGATCTCTCCATCCCAGTTTGTATCAACAAAGCCACGAATATCCAACACTCTATCCAATCCTAGTCTTCCTTGGTAGCATAAACCATAATCACTAGTGCCACGCAAATACTTGAAAACCCGCTTCACTGTTGTCCAATGCTCCTTTCCTGGTTTTGACATAAACCTTCTTAATACTCCCACTGCATGTGCAATGTCTGGTCTAGTATAGACCATTGTATACATCAGGCTACCAACGGCACTTGCATATGGAACACGGGACATGTCCTCTTCCTCTTCTTGTGCCTTGGGACACTGTTCAGCAGATAACTTTACACCTATAGGAATAGGAACCTTCACCGGTTTACTATCTTGCATATTAAATCTCTGCAATATTGTCTCAACATACTTCCTCTGGTTTAACCAGAGCTTCCTCTTTTCCGGATCTCTTTCAGTTTCCACGCCCAAAATATAGTTTGCATCACCAATATCTTTCATGTCGAATTTGGAGGATAATTGGGTCTTCAAATCCTCGATAATTTCTTTGTCATTTCCAATGAGCAACATATCATCCACATACAAGACCAAATAAATAACATGGTCACCAATTAATTTAAAATACACACAGTGATCTGCTTTGCTTCTAGTGAAGCCAAGTCCTCATATAAATGTATCAGATTTATGATACGACATCCTTGGTGACTGTTTTAACCCATACAAAGACTTCTTTAACTTGCATACCAATTCTTTCTTACCCTTCACTGCAAAGCCTTCAGGTTGCTTCATGTATATTTCGTCTTCCAGAGCCTCGTGAAGAAATGTTGTCTTCACATCCATTTGTTCTACCTCAAAATCAAAAGCAGCAGCATCATATAAAAGTAATATGATAGAAATTACCTTGGAAATAGGAGAAAAAATATCACCAAAATCAATTCCCGGCACCTAGGAATAACCTTTTGCTACCAACCGAGCTTTGTATTTCTACACCTTTCCTTTGGCATTTGTCTTCTTATTGAACACCCATTTGCTTCCAATGGGTTTCCTTCCAGCTAGCAACTCCACCAAATCCCAAGCCTCATTTTTGTGCAAAGATGCCATTTCATCAACCATGGCCTCTTTCCAAAGTTTTCCATCCTCTTAATCTACTGCTTCCTTCACAGTTCTGGGATCATCATCAGTAATAGATAAAGCAAAATTTGAACAAAAAGCAGATGGACTATACCTTTCTGACTGCCTTCTTTCTCGAATTGATCTTCTCACACTCGGAGTTTGTGGCTCTTCATCTTCTAATTCCTCCTCTGCTGTAGAGTCCGATTCTTCCTCCTTTAGCTCAAACTCTATCTTCTCAAGTTCATTTGGTTGGACTTCATGTTTAATAACATCTTTCACCTCTCTGATCACCACATCTCAGTTGTACACAACCTTCCTTGTTACTGGGTTCTAAAGCTTATAACCCTTTAAACCATCCTTATACCCAATAAAGATGCACTTTTTCAGATTTACTATCCAACTTGGTTCCTTTCTCCTTTGGAACATGTACATATGCATCACATCCAAATACCCTCAGATGTGAAAGAGAAGGTTTCTTACCAGTCCATACATCTTGTGGAGTCTTATCTTCCAATGTTCTTGAAGGTGATCTGTTGACTAGGTAACATGCAATGTCCACTGCCTCTGCCCATAATTCTTGCCCTAACCCGACACCACTGAGCATGATTCTTACCGTTTCCATCAACATCTTTTTCATTATTTTTGAAACTCCATTTGAGGTGTATATGGAGTGGTCTTTTGTCATGCTATAACGCACTTCTTACAGAATTCTTCAAATTCCTTATTGCAAATCTCTTCACTGTTATCTGTCCTCAACACCTTTTTCTTCTTCTCTGTCTGGTTTTCCACCAGACCCTTGAATTCTTTAAAAATTTCAAAGACTTCAGATTTCTTCTTAAGGAAATATATCCATGTATTCCTTGAGAAATCATCTATAAATGATACATAGTACACAGACTTACCCAGTGATGGAACCTTCATAGGTCCAAACACATCACTATGCACAAGCTCTAATAATGTTGCCCTCTTACCACTAGAGGGAAACTCACCTGATTCTATTCCCATATACACAATCACAGAAATCAAAATCAAGAGCTATTACTCATACTTTCTACCATACCTTTACCATGAAGTATTTGAAGGCCCTTCTCTCCAATATGTCCAAGCCTTTGAAGCCACATCATGGTCTTCTCTCTAGATACCACTAGATTTTCTGCTCCATTTTTAGGAACCACAGAATTGTTGCACCCATCAACAACCGTGCTATCTTGCAGCTTGTACAGAGTTCCAATCTAAACTCCCCGCATCAATACCAGTGCTCCCCGAATCATCTTCCAGGTCTCCTTCTCGAACACTGTTTTTACAGCCACATCATCGAACTTACTTACAGAAATTAGATTTCTGGCCAATGCAGGAATATGCAGAACACCCGGAAGTGTTCTAACCCTTCCACCTTGCAACTTCAACTTTACTTTTCCACGACCAATGATTCTAGCCTTCCTATTATCCCCTAAGAAGACATCACCACCATTGTATTTCTCGTACTCATAGAACCACTTTGTATGGGGAGTGAAGTGAAAGGATTCACTTGAGTCAATCAACCATGCATCATGATCTACATGTGTACTTGAAGAAACCAAGTACACATCCCTTCCTTCATCTGAGGAGGTTTTCACCTCTGTAGAAGGAGCATCATCAGATCCCTTTCCTTTATCAGGAGCTTTAGATTTACAATCCCTTTTGTAGTTCCCTTCCTTTCCGCATTTCCAACACACCACCATTACAGGTTTTCCTGGAGATTTAGATCTCCCACTCGATGACTTATATTTGTTTTTGTTCTGGGACCATCCTCATACAAACAAGGCATCACCATTTCGGCTCTCCATATTTTTCTATCTCATCTCCTATGTCAGCAAGGATGAGAATATTTCATCAAACTATAATCCAGTTGCATTGCTACCTATTGCAATAACCAGACTATGCCATGAATCTAGTAGACAACACAACAAACTTATGCACTTATCTTCATCTAAAATTTTAATATCAATAGATGCTAACTAACTTACCACAGTATTAAATGCGTTCAGATGCTCTGTCATCGAGTCTCCATCTTTCATCATCAGGTTATACAACGTTTTCTGCAGGAACAGTTTATTTACCAGAGACTTAGATTGGTACAAAGTCCCTAACTTTTCCCATGAAGCCTTCACCATAGCTTCCCCTAATACATTCAGCAATACTGAATTTGAGACACACAATCATATTGTGCTCTTTGCTTTTCGATCCAACTTCTTCCATTCTTCATCGGACACTCCCGTTGGTTTAGTACTTGCATCTACCATGATCCACTAATCTTTATCCACCAACAGATCCTCCATATTTAGTTTCCACAACTCAAAACTCTGACCATTAAATTTCTCGATCTCTATCTTTCCAATGCTCGCCATCTAATCCTTCACCACCAGAATCGATCTCACAGATCTCCCACTAAAGAGGGTCTACCACAAGCTCGAGTGAAACACCTCAGCAACAAAGGCATCCCCTTGAATCCAAAACAGCTCTGATACCAAATGTAGGTTTTAACCCCGTATAGAAATTACTTGCATATGAATTATAAAACACATAAAATAAACAATCTGGGGGCATAACACATAAAACGCATATACACTGATATTTTCCCCTGGATCCCAAAGCCGGGACTACCAGCTTTATTTTTCATTATGTTCCTTTCAGTGTTATAATACATATTTATACATGCCAGAGCATCCAATACCATGGACCTAAAAACATCACGTCCAATACCATGGACCAAAAACCATCACGTCCAAAACCATTGACCAAAAACCATCACATTCAAAATCATGTGTGAAAGTCATGCACAAAACCATAGGTGAGTCTTCTCCCATAGAGTGGGGTCACCTACACCCCTCAAACCCTTTGTGACCCCCCCCGCTATGCAATCGGCGCAACAAAGGGGGGGCTCTGCCTCCCCCCTCTAACCCGCCGGTTAACTACATGGGCTAGTCGTGGAAAGAATATAACACAACCCAACACGTTCCTCACATCGACCTTGAAGCTTTGACTTCCCAGATCACATCCAGGAGTTATTGGCTCTTTTAGATTAGTTGTTTTAGGGTAAGTCTACTTTTCATGTCTTGTGTTGTGTTTCTATTGCTTTTTGTGTTTCTCTTTGTGTGAATGATGTCTTCTTGATATCAGTGAGTGCTTGCTATCATTTTGATTTATGTTAGTTTGTAAAAGGACCATTTTAGTTTTCTTTCAAATCTCACTGCTGTCGTATGAATGACACTATTTTTTCATTGACAGTTGCCATTGTAGTGACTCGCTTCACACACATGCATGCTTTCCAATTTTCTGAATCCTACACTTATTGTTTGCATGCATGATCATTCACTCTTTTTTACCGGACCTTGCCTTACCCGGCTAGCATTGCACATTTCTGGAAGTGAAGGCTCTACCTTCCCTCCAGAAATTATGCAAGTTTGGCCCAACACTGACCTCTAGGCTTGCATTGTGCAATTCTAGGAGGTTGTGCCTTGCTGGCCCAAGAAACTGCGGAATGCAGTTTGTTGGTTTGCATGTCATTGTTGATTGAAATTTCACATTGCGTGGTTTCAGTCCTCAACAAGCCAAGCTGGACTATGCATTGCACAGTTTTTGCATTTAGTAAGCCTCTTGACAACCCAGATTGTGCCTTGTGTAGTTTTGGCATCAGTCTCCTAGCCTCCTGATGAAAATTGCGTAATCTTCACACACAGTCACACAGGTATGTTGCATGCCAGTCCTCAACTTTGTTTGGGTTTTTGAATGATAGGTTGATTTCTCCAGGTATCATAGGTGTTTGTGTGCCTCTTAGCAGCAAAAGTACAATGGCTTCCAGGAGAGTAGATTCGAAGACACCATTCAGAGCACAACTCGAGATGTAGTCGATCAAGTGTCTATGAACTTGCATATCTATGAAGACATCAAGTTGTTCATGGATAAGGATATCAAGATGAAATGGAAACAACATCACAATGAGCAACACCATTAGCAACATCAGAAGGTAGCACACCTACATGCAACGAATGCAAGTGGAAGGTTGTTGACAACACATAGGCAAACAAAGTTGCAAGCTCAAGCAGATCCACTTTTGATGAAAGCAAATTTGGAGACTGGAGCTATGAGGCGGTGATGTGACAAGAGGATCATGCGAAGGCAGAGAGAGAGACACAGAGAAGGAGTTGCAGCAAGAACAGGTATAGCAGGAGGCACAACATCCACAGATTGATGAAAATGTACCCATACAGGCTATAGATCCATTCAACAACCATCATGGAGTAGACAAGGTGAGTGGCGTTGTCGATCGCATGCAATGGTATTACAGAGCATGGATGTCATTATGTGCACACATGCGATCCCACCCATTTGGCACACTCACCGAGGAAAAGACAAGAAGAAAGTTCAATTGGAGTTGAACATTTATTTTGACAAGTTGATGTGCATGGTCACCAACACACACTTGGAGATCAACAGAGACACTATGCATTAGTATGTTGCTGGTCCAGCTGTACTCATGACAATTATGCGCATATTATCAGACAAGTCAGATAGAGGAGCCATATTAGTGTACCTGGATGCAACGGAGGTAAGAGTTCGCTTTTAGCAAGATGTCACCATTGATCACACGGCCACCAACACAGACGACCAAGCTTAGCATCAGTTCACAACCATCGATCATTGCAAGGATGTTGAAGAGTTAGTCTTACCACAACTACCAAGTGTTAGTGATGTCTTGCATGGCTTGTTGAAGCCCATTTTGTCTCACATGGGTACATGTGTAGATTGTATGTAATATCTTATCAAGTGGAAGTTCAAGTGTCGATAGTTGAATGTAAGAGTCATAGAGTAGTTAAAGAGTCATGAGGGTAGATGAAAAGTCATAAAGGGGAATGTCAAGGGTCACCCCACCCTTTGCTATATATAGTCCCTCATAACTCATTGTAGAGGCTTTTGGGCAACCAAGCTTCTGATAGGAGTATCTTAGAGAAGGCTTGGAGAATATTGTAATGAGCGTTGGCTTCTACACTGTGCAGAGCTAGTATATCTCTTTGGAGAAGCAGGCAAAATTAACTATAACATTCTGTTGTCAGGACTAGTGGTTAGTCATGGTTGTATTGTATGATTAGAACTTTCACTTCTTAAATCAACAAGAGTCAACACGTTTCATGCATATATTTTTATTGTATTTTAGCTAGTAAGTTGTTTACTCTAATGATAGATGTATATTTTTTCTTACGCATGCATGTATTGACCTTTCTGTATAAGTATGTATGATTCTTACTGAAATGTGATGTTGGTTTAACCATCACTTTGGATTTCTAGCTTACTTGCCTTCTATTTTGTGGTGCATCTTTGCTCATGCGTTCCCTTCTTAACTCTGTGCTTTCACAGGTTTCCAAGGGGTGCATTCACCTCACCTTCCATGTGTTAGAACCATTCATGATCCTTCCTTGACTTGCTGCATATGTCACACCCTTGCTACCAATAGGGACATCTCACATGCCTTTGTGTGCAACCGTGGTCAAGATGATACCGTACGACCCACTACTAGGACTCCTACAACAAATGGTTTGAGGTCTAGTTGGGGCTTCTTACTGGGGAGATCCCCTGACATGTTGGTGGGTCCAACATCATCAACCTTTCTGGCACTAGAAGGAGGGCTAGATGAGAAGATGTGTCCTCTCATCCTATTTTGAACCCTTGCACATCTATCATGGATTCTATTACACTCATCCCTCCATGATGTCTTTCGCATGCCAAACCTATCAAGATCACGAGGGAGTTTTTTTTATCTCTTTTCCAAATTCACATATGATGGTGAAGGTGAGGTAGCCTGTCCTTAGCACTTAGAAGACTTCTATGCATTCCTTGATAATGCAGATGAGTTCTATGCAGAAGAGGTTAGTCTACTGCTATCATACACACTGCGAATCCCCATAACGGTGGTGCTGCAGTTTGCCTCCTGGCAGTGTGCACTCACTTGAGTAGTTATGTGATCTCATTGCATCTACTTTCCATTATTTTGATCCAGAAATTCTTGACCGAAAATTGTTGCAACAATGGAAGGCCCCACATGAATTGCCTATGGGATTTCATGAATGCTTGTGTGTGTTGCAGTTTCAAGCTCCGAAAAGCCAGTTGAAATTTCCTTATCTTTGGGACAGATTCAAATATCGTCTTAACAAATCAGTCAATCCCAAGAAAAATTTAAATCCCAAGCCCCACTCAGCATACTTCAATGATGGAGTTGCACAATCACAAACGGACACGGTCGCTGTCACAAGTGACTGTCCACCATCCTCTCATCAAATAGCCGCACCACTATAGAGTGATGTGGGAGAATAGGCACACACATTTGTTCAACTGTCACATCCTCCCAACATCACTTCTCTCAATTTTCATGGAGACCTGGTTGCCAAGCCCATGGTTGTCACATGACTATTTTACCTCAACCTTCATTTTCGTGTTCTGTTGATCCTCTGGATTGCATTGTCTTATGTTCTTCCATTCCAGATTCTACACTTGTTGTGAATGAGGGTCACACTATCAATGAAGTTAGAGTTGTACAACCAACCTGTACTTTCACTCATGAAGAGTATGAATGGGAGCTTGAGCATCAACCCTTGGCAAAGGATGACTTCCTTCTGTCTGAAACTCCTCCGTTTTTTCCTAACATCTTTGGTGAGTCTGCCATTCATGATTTCGCATGTGTATCTCCGTCTATGATGCACCCATTGTTGATCATTCCCAGAACACACCAAATGTTAGTCCATCATCCAACAATAGAGAGGAAAAATTACTCATTGAAAATCCACTTGACTTTTCATTTGCTTTTTCCAGAAACGAAGAGGATGAATTTTTTCGCTTCTCATCTACCCCTCTGTTTGATTCATCAAATCATGAGAATGCCGATGAAATCATTGATTTTGATGATCATAGCTGTCGTGATATATTTATTCCCACATTTGATCACGATGATGATTCTATCGCAGTTGATTTTTCAAAGCCACATGTTTATGATGATCTATCTATTGATGAAGTCAAAACCCCCCAGACTGTCGAGCTACTTTAGCCAGAGATGATGGTTATGTCAGGCCCTCGCTGCTTTGAGGTTGGTTTCACTTCTAATCAGGAAAATCTTGAAACACTCGAGGCTCCTCATCACTCATATGTATGCATTGAAGATTAATATCACACACAAATCATGTTTCCTCCACTTGATCTACACAACCCCATCGCTCATGCATTGGAGGAATCTTACACAGCAAGAACATGTGCATGACACAAGTTTTCTTTGTTTCTTTTATTTGATTGCATGTCACAGTCAAGAGTATGCACATGCTTAATAGCTACAAGAAGTGGTGCACAACACCATGATAATTCCACAGATTGCATGTCATGTACATGCACTCACTTTGGTTCTGTGGACACATTTAAACTTGGAGTGTGTTTGTCTTCATGTTATATCCTTCGTGTTTGCTTGTTCACATAGCTGTGTTGTTCATGAACCATGCCTTCACCAACATGGGTCGACCAATGTTTCACTGGATTCATTGGAAGTATCACTTCACGTTATCAGTCCCATGCATCGTTAGCTTAGGAGTGGGTGTAGTGTTTTCTTTTGGTTTGTTTTCTTGCATGCGTGTTTGCTTCTTACTTTGCATGTTTGTTTGTTTGCCTGCATGTCTTCTTTTTTACTTTGCATGTTTGTTTGTTTTCTTTCTTGTTTTCTTATTCTCTTTGCTTTTACTTATACTTTTGTTTTGTTCTATTGTTTGTACGCTTGTTCCATCTGTAGGTTAGTTTCGCATGAAACTGTGTGCGACTCTTGAAACAAGATGGGTAAAGTACAAGAGGACTTGTATAGTTATCAATGCTTGGTTATCTATCATCTTACCTCTCTATGAAGAACTTGTTATCTCCATTCCATGATATGTCGATGGAAAATACGTACTATTCAAAGTGAACCTTGGTGAAAACACAATGCGTTTGCGTCAACTAGTGTCACCTACTCTAGTCGGTTGTTTTTGGGTTAACCCTTGTCAACTCAGTCACGTAGAGTAAGGTGAGGGGGGAAACCTTAACAAAAACGTCAAAGGTATATATATATCTAAACTAGTTCTCTAAAGGAACAACCTCTTCTGCTCTTAATAAGTTAGGATCCCCCTTCCATCTCTTAAATGAATAAGTGTTATGCATAGTTATGAAAAATGAAAAAATGAAAAAATGAAAAAGTGAAAAATTTCGAAAAAAATGAAAAATGAATAAGGCGGAAGAAGAGAAAGGCTTCCTACATAGAGAGGTGATGCAAGTTACTCCACCTTGGTACTAACTAGGATCCTTGGTAGTGGAGCGATGCTTGTGTTCTTGCGTGACTCCGTTGGGGTACTGTCTAGGCCTGCTGGCAGCAGAGAAATGCTAGAGATGAAACTAAAACTTTGACTACCATTCTTCTTGTGCACCAATATACCCCTTGGTGCATAAGAATATTGGCTTGGCTTGGAATGTGTGTCAACCGACCAAGAGATTGGAAGTTTCTACATTTTACAATCAAGCAAGTGTGGAAACCAAGAGGAACAAAGAACTGAACAATACTTCCGGAGGTGTTAGACTTGATTTTGATGAACAAGGTCCATTCAGAGAGCTAAAGTTCTACCAGTGTGTCGCCAAGTGTTGTAGTGACTACAACCACCCTACAAAATTTCACGTTAGCTTCATTTTGGAGCCTCCCTACCAACCATCCTTAGCAGCATGTCTGACATCATCAAGCATATAGGCTTCAACTGCCTTTCAGTGTGGAGTTAGCTTCTGCATGTCAGTTTGCTTCACTCCCCTCACAGGGTGCCTTTCTGGACTTAGACCATGTGTTGGCTAAGCAACTCCCCCAAAAAATTGTGCAATTCTCAAGGGGAACCAACCTTCCCTCCAAAAATTGTGCAAAGACGTTGGCTAGCCTACAAAGCTCAAGAATTGCGCAACGCTGCATGTCAAGCCTCCTCTAAAAAATTTTGAAATTCATCCTAGGCCAGCTTGTTGAGCTCAAGAATTACGCAATGCTGCATGTCAAGCTTCCTTTGAAAAATTACGTAATTCATCCCAGGACAACTACTCAGCCCAGGAATTGTGCAATATCGGGAGACAATCACCTATTCATCCCAGAAATTGCACAATCCCTCTGGCATAGCCAGCTCCGCTCAGCTCAGAAACTGCACAAATCCCTTTCCCAGGCTTGCAAACTACTACATGTGCCTTCAGGTCGACTAGTCCCCTTTGGGACTGAGCTATCTTGATTTGCATGCATGGGTTTCTCTTCCTGAAATAGCAGAAGGCAACATGCAAAAGGCATCCCTAGATCTAGGGATCTATTTTTAGCAGTTGGATGTTACATTCAAGCCTCATTTTAGAAACCTCTCGCCAAGTGTCACTTTTTCCTAGATTTGTGGCATGCACATCATACCCTCGATCTTATCAAAAATCATCAAACAAACACTGCAGACCTCATTCCTCACATTGACCTTGCAACTCTGACATCCCTCATCACAACCAAGAGTCTTTCACACTTTTAGATTAATTGTTATAAGGTAAGTCTACTTTTCATGTCTTGCACTACATTTCTTTCACTTTTTGTGTTTCACTTTGTGTGACTATTATTTGATGAATTTCAGTGAGTGCTTGTCGTCTTTTTAATATATGTTAGCTTGTAGAAGAACCGTTTCAGTTTTCGTTCGCATCTAACTGTTGTTCCATGAATGACATTGATTTTGCACTAACGGTCGCCATTGCGGCGACTTGCTTCACACACATGCATGCTTTCCTGTTTTTGGAACGCTGCACTTTCTATTTGCATGGATGATCATTCACTCTTGTTTACACTCAGTATCACCATGCACTCAGACTTCTCATGTTTTCAGTCCCCCGTCAACAGGTCTGGGCTGCCTTAGTCCAGACCTTGGCTTGTTCGGCTACCATTGTGAATTTTTAGAAGTGAAGACTCCGCCTTCCCTCCATAAATTGTGCAATTCTAGCCTAACACTAACCTCCAGGCTTTCATTACAAAATTCTTGGAGGCAGTGCCTTGCTAGCCCCAAAAACTGCGCAATGCAGTTTGCTAGTTTGCATGTCATTACTGACTAAAATTATGCATTGCGTAGTTTCAGTCTTTAGAAGGCCAGCTTGGACTATGCATTGCACAGTTCCAATAGTCAGTTAGCCTCTTGACAGCCTGGATCGTGCCTTGCACAGTTTTGGTAGTCACTCTCCTAGCCTCCCTGTGAAAATTGCACAATCATCATAGACAGTCACACAAGTATGTTTCATGTCAGTCCTCAAGTCTATTTTGGTTTTGGACTAATAGATTACTTGTCATGAGTGTTTCGATGTCTCCAGGTATCACAGGTGTTTGTTTGCCTCTCAGCATAATAGGTACAATGGTTTCCAGGAGAGCATAGTTGAAGACACCGTTCAGAGCACAACTAGGGATGTAGTTGATCAAGTGTCTATGAAATTTCCTATCTATGAAGACATTAAGTTGTTCATGGACGATGATATCAAGATGAAATGGTAGCAACATCACAATGAGTAGCACCATCAACAACAACAGAGGGTAGCACACTTGCATGTGACAAATGCAAGAGGAAGGTTGTTGACAACACATAGGCGAACAAAGTTTGGATACTATGGATATGAGATCCACTTGTGATGAAAGAAAATTTGGATACTATGGATATGAGGTAGTGACACAACAAGAGGATCACATGAAGGCAGAGAGAGAGAAACAGAGAATGATTTGCAGCATGAATAGGTACATCAAGAGGTGCAACATCCACAAACAGATGAAACTGCGCCCATACAAGCTATAGATCCATTCAGCAACTAACATGGAGCAGACAAGGTGAATGGCATTGTCAATCGCATGCAAGTGTATTCTGGAGCATGGATGTCATTGTACACATGCATGTGATCCCACCCATTTGGCACACTCACTGAGATGAAGACAAGAAGCAAGTTTGATTGGAGCTGAACATGTATTTTGATAAGTTGATGTGCATGGTCACCAACACACACTTGGAGATCAACAAAGACACTATGCATCAGTATGTTGTTAGTCTAGCTACACTCAAGACAATGATGTGCATGTTATCAGACAAGTTAGATAGAGGATCCATACCAGTGTACCCAGATGCAACAGAGGAAAATTTTTTCTTTCAGCAGGATGTCACCATTGAGCGCACGGACACCAACACAGACGACCAAGCTTGGCATCAGTTCACCACCATCAATCATCACAAGGATTTCGAAGAGTTGGTGTTACCACAACTATCCGAGTGTTAGTGATGTCTTGCATGGCTTGCTCAAGCCTATTTTGTCTCACATGGGTACATGTGCAGATTGTATGTAACATCTTGTCAAGTGGAAGTTCAAGTGTCGATAGTTGAATGTAACAGTCATAAAGTAGTTGAAGCTTCATGAGGGTAGATGAATAATCACAAAGGGGAAGATTAAGGGTCACCCCACCCTTTTCTATATATAGTCTCTCATAACTCATTATATAGGATTTTGGTCAACCAAGCTTCCGATAGGAGTATCTTAGAGAAATCGTGGAGAGTATTGTAACGAGCCTTGGCTTCTCCATAGTGCAGAGCTAGTATATCTCTTTGGAGGAGCAGATAACATTGACTGTAACGTTCCGTTGTTGAGACTTGTGGTTGGTCATGGTTGTATTGTATGATTGGAACTTTCACTTCTTAATATAACAAGAGCCATCACGTTTCATGCGTATGTTGTTATTGTATTCAGATAACTTGTTTAATCTAATGATATATGTATATGTTTGATTACACATGCACGTATGGACCTTTCTGTATAAGTATGTATGAATCTTATTGAAATGTGATGTTAGTTTAACAATCACTTTGGATTTCTAGCTTACTTGCCTTCCAGTTTTTGATGCATCCTTGCTCGTGCGTTCTCTTCTTAGGTTTGTGCTTTCACATGTTTCCAAGGGGCGCACTCACCTCACCCTCTGTGTGTTAGAACCATTCATGCCCCTTCCTTGACTTGCTACATATGTCACACCCTTTCTACCAACAGGGACATCTTACTTGCCTCTGTGCGCAACCACAGTCAAGGGGATTCCATATGGCCCAGTGTTGGGACTGCTACACGAAAAGGTCTGAGGTCTACTTGGGACTTCTTATCAGGGAGATCCCTTGACATGTTGGCAGGTCCAGCACTGTCAACAGGATCATTCATAATTCTAGAAAGTTTTTTCAAGTTTTGGGTATAGGACTAGATCCTAGCGCTAAAAAAGTGGTTGAGATTTTGGGGTCACTTTCATAGAACTAGATAATTTACACTACATTCGTTGGGAGGCAGGGTCGTGAGAGAAATTGGAGGCTTACAATTGCTGCTTTTCCTTGTTATGTAAGCAACCGAGGGTCTAGGTGAGTGAAAAAATGAGTTTACTCAAGATTTTGGGACCTCGAGTGGTTGTTTGGCTTCTAGGGGTTGTGTAGCTCTTGATGAAGGTTAGTAAGGTTCTAGTTTGTCGATTCCATTTCCTTAGTTGTACCTAGGAGGTTGAGTCATATCATAGTAATTATTTGCCACATATTTACCCCGGTGGATTGGTGAACCTAGGTAAATGTGGGAAGAGGGTGTTACATGTTGCATACTTTCGATGGACCTTGCTACACGAAGAATGAGAAATACATGAAAAACATGATTGCATAATGTTTTTTCATGTATTTATCATTTCCTATGTAGCAGGGTCCATCAAAAGTATGCAACATGGGTACTCCTTGGATAATGAATTATATTGTGCATCCAATGAGTGCTCCCGTTCAAAATTTGAGTAAAACCATAGGGAGATAAGTAGAAAAGATGAGTTGCAAAAGTAGTTTTTTCTTTTTTCCCTCTAAAATTTAATGATGTAATGTAATCTTATTTTATTATTTCCACTATTACTTTATAATATTCCTTAAGAGGCCCATTTTAGACCTTGAAATTTCTCTAATGTGTTTGTGTCTTTCAAAACTCCCCTAATTTTTTAGGAAGTGATAGGTGGACAGTCTCATTGGGACATTCATACATGAAGATATTCACTCTAAAATAAAGGACCTGATAATGTAGGGCATTGTAATTCCAAGACTCTAAACAATGGTTTTTTTTCATGATAAAGGGGACTATAACAACTATCATGGTTATTTTTCCTTCTTCACTGGTACACATAGGTTTTAGTATATTATGATAATATTGCTTTTTCTCTTACAAATCTGGCATTTGAAGACACTCAAATAGGTACCAAAATTTTAGGACTTGATTGATGGTATAATATTACTAGTTATGTTGCAAAAGACACAATAAGCTTCTATAATAAGGAAGATTGTGATGGATATGCTCCAATAGCTCAAATGCATAAGAAATATGATGTTGCATTCAAATTTATCTATGATGATTTGTGCACTTTTGTTCATGAAGAAGGATTCTCCGAGGGAATGACATATCCATAGGGTCTTATTTCACATGTTTTTTATTGCAACTAGGAATGTTGGCATTTCTTTCGATAATTAAAACCTAAAAATGAGAAATCTAGCCCGAAAACCCCAAAAAAACATGAAAAAATAACCCACAAATGAAAATTGTGTATTCAAGAACGATGTTTATTTTTCTAGGGTAACTTTTCAACATTTTTTTAAAAACCAATTTTTTTTTTTTTTGCAAAAAGGATGGAAAAAACACCCTCAAAGAAAAAAGTGTTGATGTTGGAATAAAAAAATTGGGTTACAATTTTGACACTTTCTAGCAATGGAATTAAAGATAAAATATCAAGACTTCGAAAAATCGTAAAATTTCAACAATTCTTGGACATTATGTTAAAGATAAAATAGCATGTCTCAAAGCCTTATAATTCCAAAAGTTTTCATCCATCTTGTTAAAGATAAAATATCTTGACTCTAAAAAACCATAAAATTGTAATTGTTTACAACCATAACATTAAAGATAAAATATCATAAGTGAAAAAAACCTTAATATTTTGACATTTTTTCAACCATAGAATTAAAAACCTTAAGTTTTTAACATATTTAAACCATGAAATTATGGACAAATTATGACTAAAATAATTTTTAAAAATCAACAAGTATATGAAGGATTCATTATTCCAAGAGTAATTTTTATTTTAAAGGCTAAAAACATAGCGCTTTTCAAATCTTAGCCTAAGAGAACTTATCTTATTGCAACAAAAACCTAAAAATCAACCATCAAAACGAAGTGTCCCCTTTTAATGAGGCATTAAAATTTCAACATTTTTAAAAGTATCTTATACCAAATGATTACAATAAATAATATCATGGAAATATCACTATATAATTTAAATCCACCATTAATATCAATTTTTTATTTTTACTTTTAATTAAAATATCAACATTGATAGATTGAATATAACATAAATTAATTTTGTAATTCATTGTTGCAATATGGATATTCTAAAGATATGAATTCTTCATAGTTAAACCATATAATCCAACAAACATAGGAATGACTCATAACATCATGTAAGATCATATGGAAGTCAAAATATTTATTTCAAGTTACCATGCAAACATCATTTACATAACATGTCTTAGAAATTTATTCAAAATCACTCATAGTTTATGGCACACCATCAAAACCTACATCTTCAGATGAATGAAAGGATGCAAATGAAGATGATCCATATTACTTTCTTTCATCAACTAGTGTCCCATCTAAGTCAACAAGCATGCCCACCATTCTAGGTTTCAAAAGTCTTCTATATCTATAACTAGGTTTAGTAGAATCTCATCTCAACATTGTTGCTTATGACAGAAAGTTCTTCACAATATCTATTGTCCTAAAGTGAAGAGTTCATCTCTTTGTTAATTTGAAGTCATAGAAAAGTATGTGAACATCCTCCAATTTTAAGAGGTCTATGCAACGACGATTTATATTTTTACCCTTTATTTTTCTCCTTTTTCCAATTTGTTTATCAGCTACCATCTCTTACTTGTACACACCATTGAATGGGTGGGTATTTGTGGCATACCAATGTACTTCAACAACTTTAATATCTTCATTTTCTTTAATACCTTGGAAACCCAAAATGGATAGCAGAGTGGATATTCATCTACTGACATTTATATCATGCAACCCTCCTTAACATCTTGCACATAACCCTTGTAAAGGCCTTCTATGGCTTCACGTTGTGCACGTGATCTTCTAGAACCAATATATATTTCCCTTTCCTCTACCTGTGGAGAATTAATAAGACCTTGAGATTGTTGTTGTTCAACAATGTATATTTCCTCATGTTCATTTGGCATATTTTGTGTCAAATAAATGGAGTCTTCAAAATTGTAACTTCATTTATTGATCTTGAAATGATATCACTTTGATTATTGAAAAAAGACTACCACCAAAATGAATCATCAACATCAAAGCACTCATATGTATCTCTAATACATATTTTTATTTCTTCTAAGCATTCATGATAATTTATATCTCTCTTATGCCTTCGTGCATTATGGAGTTCAACAATTGATTGTAATAACAATATCTTTGATGCAAATATTGGATGCTCTTGAATGAACTTCAAAAATGTTAAACCTGATGAGGACCCCATTTCTACAACAGTTAAATACTTCTTGTCCCATATAAGTGTTTTCCCATCAATGTTTTTGATACGAAATTGATATTGGAAGCTAATGTCATTAAGTTGTTCAATGCATTTCTCTTCACCATACAATCCCAAAATAAACCTTCACAGTTCATCAGTTTATTCCAACACATGAAAAATAGGCTCTGAAATGTATGGTTGCTTAATACATTCAATTAATGATGGTAGGCTCCCAACATCTTTCCTTCTCAATGTTACTGAAAAATGACTGAACATCTGATCAATATGGTCATGAGTATGCCCAACAAGAAGGAAACCAGCCTTTAACTTTTTAAAAATTCCCAATTCAACAAGCATGTTTACATATCTAAAAAGAACTTGATTTTTTTTTCACGACTGGTGGTGTCTAATTGTAGATATAAAACTTCGGGAAGAATACTAGACCAATGAGAAACCACATCATGGATTATAGTTATGGTCATATTTGCATCATTATTAATATTTAGAGCCGTGAAGTAAACCCTTGGAAACATGTTCCCATTAAAGACCATACAACCAACCGAGTGAAAATGAATAAAATTTTCAACCTATAAATTTTTTGGTGTACGAACAAAATGTGGCGAAAGTGTTTTCTTTTGGTCCATACCATCAATTATCAAACCCAAATGTTTATTTGGATTATCATAACACTTCTTCCAATGTTTACACAATTTTTGTCTTTCACTTTTTCGCTGAGTGTGATGCTCTTGAACTGATTTGACAATGGAATCTACTTATAAAATAAAAGAATACTGTTAATAAATATATTTTCATAGTTGATAACTATCCAATTTTTAAAAATAATGTTATGAATGCATACCTCTTTTTTCCCCTTGACATTTATCCTTTTTTTTTATCTAAGAGAAGAACATGTACTGCAAACCCCCCGTCCTTGTCTTCTTGGGAATAAGAAAACTATTGAATTTCTTCTTCCATATCCTTGTAAAATGCGAATATCTAATAAAATTACCATCTCCTTCAGCACCTTCTACATATTGTTTGTATAAGTTGTACATTTATCATCTTGATAAATTATCTAGAATATGTGTTGTGTCTTTATTTGGCATACACTCTCCATGCTTTGAAAAGAATTCTTTCATCCATGACATTGCAATATTTTCTAATGGCCCAACCTCTCGTCTATAATGCACTTCTGAATAAAATGTGGGATCTTTTTCTAGTCTTTCTTGGATTCTTGACAAATGAAAATTACTAATTAAATGCAAGATTTTGAAAGCCTTTCTACAGAGCAATACGTTCTCAATATGATAATCATAACCCACTAAGTATGAATTTTGCACGCTTTTATTCATTGACAAATATCTTTGCCTTTTCTCCAAAGCAAACTTGAAATCCATATGTTTCAAGCAATCCTTTTGACAACATTCACTTGAAATAATATCACCGATAGAACCTTTTCTTGTGAGATATTATGTCCTAAGCCTTGTATAACTGGAATATTTTGGATTGATATGAAAATGAATACTCCTACTCCTAGACACAATATTTTCTTACAACGTCTCCAACATTTCGTTATGCTCTGTGGAAGCATTTTCATAATCATTAGGAGGAATATTATCCTCACTATGATCATTCTAAATATACTTAGGAAATTCATCACCATCATTGCTTGGAAAATATTCATTAATATCCTCACTTGAAGAAAAATCTTCACTACCGTCATCTACATTTTTGAAATTCTAAATTAGATGAAATTCTTCACCATCTTTATCCATTCTTTTGAAGTCTTCCCTTGGAGGATTTGATTCTTCATCACCATGAGTGCCTTTGAAATGCTCACTTAGATAAAATGCATTATTCACATATATGCCTCTAAAATTATCATTTGCAAGAAATCCTTCATCCTCCCCTTCATAATTGGTGCTCTCATAATCCTTAGCATTAGGGCTAAGTGGAAAATACGACTCTCTATTTATAGCCAAATTATCATTTGCAAGAAATTCTTCATCCTCCCCTTCATCAGTGGTGGTCTCATAATCCTTAGGATTAGGAATAAGTGGAAACATTGAATCTCTCTTTAATGGAAATTCTTCATCCTCCCTTTCGTCAGTGCTACTCTCGTAATCCTTAGGATTAGGACTAAGTGGAAGCTTTAAATCTCTATTTACTGAAATTATTCATCCTCCCCTTCCCCTTCCTTAGTAGTTCTCTCATAATCCTTAGATTTAGGACCAAGTGGAAGCTTTGAATCTCTATTTACTAGAAATTCTTCATCCTCCTCCCCTTCTTAATGGTGGTCTCATAATCCTTAGGATTAGGACTAACTGGAAATTTTGACTTTGGAAATTCTTCATCATTCCCTTCATCAGTGGTGCTCTCATAATCCTTAAGGATTAGGAATAAGTGCAAAAACTGACTCTCGATTTACATACATTTATTTTTATTTCCCTTGATCAATGCTTCGCTCATCATCCTTAGGATTAGTACCATGTGGAAAATTTAACTCTCTATTCATAGTGAACGAATTCTTGTTATATTCATTAATATGAATAGAGTTGTTACATGACGAAGACGTTGATGCTGCAGAAAGAAAAACTTGACTATAAGACGAATCCATGACTTTCAAATAGAATATGTTGAATGATACAAATGCACTCTCTCCCATTGAAAATTTCTAGCTTAAATATTGAAAATTTCCCTCTAAAGTTTCTACCCAAAATTTTCTCTCCAAAATTTTCGTCTAAAATGTATTTGAAAACATTTAACTAAACTTTTGGTCTTGAAAATTTTCACCCTACCTTCTATTCAAAATAACCACAAAATGTTCCTTTAATGCATTCCTTCAAAATTAAAATAGTTTTTTTATTTAAATTATTTAATATGACTACGTAACTAAAATAATTATTATAATTTTTATTTTATATTTTAGCCAACATTGAATAAAAGTTAATCTATACCTATAATATTAACTATATATTAATTTTCTTAATTTTAATTTTAATCCTACATTCGAGAAACGGTAAAGCAATCCCACAGTCTTCATTATACAAAAACATTCATTGTTTCTATTCATCACATCACATCAAGTCTTCTGGGCTTTCTTAAATTGTTTGGAGCAATTTTGTGGAGGAGCTACATTAGCATCAATAAGACATTGAATAGGAGCCTTTTCACATTTCAAAGATTAGTTTTCCTTCTATTTTGACCATTTAAAGAGGAATTTGGGGAAAATATGTTCTTTTATGGTTTTTATGCTCCAAAACTATATTTTTTTTTAAATATTCTTCATTTCCTTTCTCGAATTTTTTTGTTGAAATATCATATTTTATGGGAACAACCACATGAAAAGCTCAATTTTTTATTTTTTATTTTTTATTTTTTTAAATAACGAAAAGAAGATGAAAAAAACTCAAATTTTTAGGATTTTTTAGGAGAAAAAACTAGAAAATTTATATATTTTTAGGGTTGTTGGGTTCCCCACAAAGAAAAAGGCTACCCAAAAATAAAAGCAGTTACTTTTGTTTTTCCAAAAATGGAAAAAATATTAATAAAAAAAATATTAAATTTGAAAAAAAGATTGAAAGAAATGTATATTGTTTTATTTTTTATTTTTTAAATTATTTTTGTTTTGTTTTCTTAGATATATTGCTTTGTAAATATATTTAATTTTGTTCCTCTTTTTTTAAATTTGGGGTCGAAGGTCGGCGAGCAAGCCCACCGGGCGAAATCGACCCCTCGGCCCAGCCGGTGGGCGAGCCTACCAGGCCAAATCAACCCCACAACCTAGTCGGGGGCTGGTGGGCGGGACTTTCGGGGCTCTGTAGTTTCACTCGTTGGCCTCTCGTGCCTAGCTAGGCCAAGGGGTCGATTCAATTCCTAGAATTGTCCCCTCGTCCAAGTCAAGGGCTGGAGGTCAGTTGGCAGACTTGCCTTGGCATGGGTAGGCAAGCTCACTAGCCTTCGGCCCCCAAATTAAAAAAATAATAATAATTTTTTTAATATAATTAAAAGGCCTATTTTTTCATTATATATATTATATATATATATATATATATATATATATGTGAAAATTTATATTATTTTTTAGAAATTTATTAATATTAATTAATTTTTTAATTTCAATTTATATTGCTTTAAAAAAATATGTTGTTAAATAATAAAAAATTGTTTAATGAAATATGTATTCTTAATATATATATTATTAATATATATATATTATATATATATATAATATATATATATATGACATCAAATAAGATATTTTTGAATGTTCTAAACCAAGGGCAAAAATTCCATCATCAAAGTGCAGCTGGGCTCACTATGGATATTGTTGAACACACCCGAATTGAGAAACGTCATAAAATTCAAACAAGTGGTCCATGAGGTACATTCAATATTAATTCAAAATGGAAGAATGCACGAGAAATAAATAAAATGAGTTTTGCATGGCATGTTAAAGATAGTGAAATCAAAGTTGGTGTACATATCTATCTATATTGTGGTATGATTAATTATGGTGAATCATATGAAGTGATTGGAAGAGTACAAGACATATGTTTATTGCCGAATGCATACATTGTTTATGTTCTTGCAAGACTGAAAAAGAGACGTGAAAATGTTAGATATCATCTTTCCAAGGTCAAGTATGACACATATGAAGAATCTACAAAGTTTTGTGACGATATCACAAGCAACATTGCAAATAACATTGTAAGTATGCTTATTTATATTTATGTGTTATGCATTATTGTAAGGACTATTAAATATTTTATAAATTATTGATCATTAACATATTGCATTTTGTTTTATAAGATTTTTCTTAGAATCTTTCAATTATGTTGGAGGGTATTTATTATCTAAAGTCAAATATTATGACTGTGATCAATAGTTTCCACATAGAGATAGAAGAAGAAAGGAGAAGGAAGCAAAGAGAAATATCTTGTGACACTGCAATAGTACATATAGGGGATCAACAAAGACTAACTAATGTGGGTCATTCTAGTAAATATAAACATGTTTCTTTTGAAGATGTGGAAGCTGAAGCTGAAAAATATGTTTCCATTAATGAGGAGGAGATTATAGCTGTTGTTGAAAAGGAGAAAAAAAATAAAACACCAAAAATAAAATGGCCATGGATATCTCTCTTCTAGCTAATTATGATGAGATTCTTTATTTAGAATAATATATTGGATTTCAGAGATCTGTGGTTTGTGCTTTTTGAGTGTTTGATCGGAGAATCCATAGTAAGAGAATTTTTACACCAAAGTTTCGAATCCCAAATGGGATCCATCATCAGGGTTAAGAGAAAGATGATAAAAGAAGAGCAGGATGGAAGAAATAAATACTCATGAGGGAATGAATAATGAAGGAGCAGCACAGGTCGGCAAAAAAGATTAATAATGAAACTTAATTTTAACTTTTATTTTTAATTTTTATAAATTAATATCATTTAATTAATATCTATAAAACATAATCTTTATATAACCTAAAATCTAAATTAATATTAATATTTATAAAACCTAATATATAAAATAATATTAATATCATAAATCCTAATATCTATATAACATTAATATTTATATAACCTAATGACTATATAACTTAATATTTATAAAACTTATATTTATATATAACTTAATATTTTATATATAATAGAATTAATATTTGGGATTCGAAACGTTGGTGTAAAAATTCTCTTATTGTAGAATAATATATGTTAAATGGTAAGAAAAATAAATCAAAAGTTGGTCAATCTATAAAAATCATGGGTGACAGTGAAGATCAAAGTGAAAGCTCTAAAGGCAGTAGAGAAATTATAACACCAAGTGTTGAGTTAGAGGATGACATTATTAAAATAAAACGAAATGTCATTTGAGATCACTTTAGGAATAATAAATTAATTAATGGTGGTTAAACATTTCATTAATGTAAGCCAATTCTATAGGCCAAATGAAGGACAATCTCAATATCAAATTAGAAAGGCACATGACCTACATGTCTATAATTTGAAAACATTGTTCAGGTTCAATCCATATGCACGTGTGGTGGATTATGTGGTTCTTGTTGATCCAAGTCAAATTCCCAACAAATAGGAATTTGAGAGGACACGATGTTTTGAATACAAATATTATGTAATTGGAGGAAACCATTTAGTAGAGGCTAAAAAAAAACTGATCGAGGAATATCCCAATAACTCTCTTTTTGAAATAGTGAGATGCATCATTTATGTTGGTTTAATAGAAATATAAGAAAATTTATTGGCATAAGATCATAATGTAGATAATGAGTATAGAATGTCTATGACTTTCATAAAAAGGGTTAGATTTATTCATAATGAATTTGTAGAAAAATGTGGTGGAGATAAGACAAAATTCAATCTAAGATTTCTCATGCAGGAGCATCTAGACCTAGCCAACAATGTGACGGGGTGGTCACATGTTGTGGCTAATGCAAGACTTGAGGAAGACTTAGTTGTTAAATTTGTGTTAATTTCAATAAGGGCAAGTAGTTAAAAGTGGTCTAATTTGTTTGAATGAAGATAAAGATTGAATTATAACTGTATAACTAATTCCTTCATGTGTGAAAAGAAGTAGTTAGGTATGACTTATGTATAACTTCTTTTTGGAAATAAAAAAAAAGAGGGAAGAGGCAGCAGGGGAGAGATAGATGGAGTGAGGGGAGGTCTGATGGATAGAGAGGGCCAGGGTAGAGCACACCCATCCTTGTATGATCAGGCCGTTGAGGTAATAGTAGTATGCTAATAAAGATTCAGCATAATAAATCTGTAATAGTTTTGTGTTTCTGTGACTTGATCTCCCCATGGTTAATTGGATAAGTCTGTAAGTGTCTGCTCAGAAATCTCTGTGTGATTTATGTGATGATTAGTAAATGATTAATGAATATGGGAAATGTTTCTAAGGAATTCGCGTACAATCCCTGTAATACGAAATGGTAATGTTTGAAAGCAGTAATTGTGGTCGCTGAATGAGTTCTCCTGGTAGTTAATGGTACAGGAATTACGAGGTTCCTACAGAAGGGTTTGAAGACCTTTCTGGCACAAAAATTGTTGTGATTGATGTGAACCAAGGTTTGTATGCTATATTGAGGAACCTGTCATAGATTAAATTCAACGTTAGTGATAGATTGTTGATGTCATTGATATGAATCAAGTTTCGTATGCCATATTAGAGGAACCTTTCATGAGTTAAAACCAGAGTCGGTAATAAGCTGTTAATGCCGCTAGAATCACCATGGGAAGCCTTCACATGGTGTTGGTTAATTCCAGTTCACGGAAGTCACCGTCTGGGCGTAAATGAGATAAGACTTCCATGGGTTAGGGGTCCGCGCAGAAGATTTGCAAACCCTGCCTGGAAGGTGGAAAAATGAAACCGTCCTTGAGGTATCTGACCTCATTAGCAACAAATAAATGATGCATGTATTATACTGTAAATGTGTAGGAAGTAATCAGACCTTTTAGGTTGACAGAGTATTTACGCCAGATTTATCTAGTTTGTGCGCAATTTCAGAAAATTTGCTATAAGTTGACCCAAATTTGAGCTGGAATGGCCACAGACAAACTCAGAGCGAGATTTCTTAGAAGGTGCTGGAGAACCAAGTGAGCCCATCAAGAATTGGTCGGACAATGGTGAAATGAAATTGAACAATACACTCAGGGCGTCTTGTAGTAGAACAAAGTTGTGGAGCCTGTTGTGTGAATGAGTGAGGATGGTAGTGCTATTTACTAGCTCTAGTGTGAATGGCATTACAGAATGGTAGCTAGGAAACCTGGGATTCCTATTTAGAGGATGTTTGATTGAGTGTTGAGTTGCCATAAGGTGGCATCAAAGTGGAGTTTCCATAAGGTGGCATCAAAGTGGTATCAGAGCGGGAAAATATTTCGTGTGAAAAGGAGTTTTTGCGTGTTGAGAAAGGAGAGTGTGAGCAGCCAAGGTGGCAGAGATGGTAATTAGAGAGACTGGCAGGATAAAAAGACTAAAAATATGTGTTTAGTGTGCAAGGTTTTAAAGGTTGCACAGGGAGAAAGCAGGTCTTGGAAGAAGACAGACGCTGGCAGTAGTAAAGAGGTAAGATAGCAAAGGAAAATTTGTAGAGGGAAAATGGCCAAGGACAGAAAAGGTCAAAGATAACAGAATGCAAGATAGAAGAGAGAGTTGAGAATTTCATTCTCAAGGGAGATTTCAAATCCAAACACATAGAAGAACAGAGAGGAGAAGAGTTTTACTCTCAAGGAAAGAATTTGCGGAAAGCAAATAACTTGAGACAGTGCATGAAAAATGTAGATGGACATGATCCTACAGGGATCGTTAAAACACACACACACACACACACACACACATATATATGATGATATTTGTTTTAAACTGATTGATAAATTGTGATTGAAGGTTTTCAATAGCAAGCAAAGGGAAAAGCAGAGCAAAGAAAGCACTCTGAGGTGTTCTCAAGGGAAAAATAAAGATGGTGCTCAAGAGGAGGTTCCATATGGAGGACCATGCTTACCAAAAGACTGAGCGTGGAGAGCTTAGTGAGGTAAGATTGCAGTGAGGAGGACTTGTTGTTGCGGAGGCTGATTGCAGTGGAGAGAGGAGCTAAAGAAGAGAGTTTGAAGACAAAGATGATGGAAGATCATTGCAGAGGTTATGAAGAAAGTCACTATAGAAGAAAGAATGCCAAGACAAAGGGCATGAAGAGGATGAAGCAAGAGGAGCTTGACAAGCAACTTGCTGACATGAAAGCAAGATTGGAGATATTGACAAAGCTGCTACAAGAACTAGAAGACCAAAAAAGGGGATGGAACTTTCCATTAAAAGGAAAGAAGGTGATTTGCTACTCATTACAGATGAGATGGAAGCAAAAGGAGATTGCCTTATGAACAAAGGAACTCAAATTATTTGAGTCAAGGATGAGAATTAAATATGCTACAAGAAAATTTGTTCAAAGGAAAATGCTTGAAGAAGTAGGAGAAGCAGATGAAGCAGATGAAGTTATCTGCAAGCCAGAGGAAGGAATATCTCTGGATGATGATGAGGAAGATGTGAGATCGTATGAGGGTCTCAAAGTTCAGAAGAGAACTTGCATCAACATACTAAAATGTTAACAGGAAGACTAAAAGGAAGCTCATGGAGATATACTGAAATGTTGATAGGAATACTAGAGGGAAATTCAAAGAAACAGGTTGAACTGGTGACAAAAGATAAAACTGATGGAATCATGGAAACACAACCTTATGGGAAAGATGTAAATAAAGTAATTGACGTGCCACATAAACTTCCAACATTGCATACACCATTGCCAGAAATATTGGTTATGATGTTACCACTCGAAGGAAGTTCATGTATGCAAGAAGGCCAGATGAGCATCAGGAAGAGTGTTTTATCGGTAGAAAAGAATTCGTTAATTCAAGATGTAACATCAAAAAAATATTCTGTAGAGGATGTGCAACTTTCCAAGAGTAGCCTAAGCGAGACAGAAGAGGTCAAAGAGGGTTTAAATGATGTGGAAGTATCATTTCGACAGGTAGGGGAAGACAAATCATCGCTTAATTTTCCATTTGTTGGTCAACGAAAACCTAGCAAAAATGCCATCAAAGGTAGGGATCAATCCTGTTCTGCTCCCGTGGTTTGGGATGCACATCAAGCTGGTTCCCTTGAGAAGTTGGCAGGCGGGGACATAAAATCAATTGAAGGAAGGGTTAAGTTGCCGACATCTTGTCTTCACGGTGATAGAGGTAATCCTACAACATTAAAAGAAACTTGAAATTTGGAAAATTTAACTTTGGGAAACAACAATCACCCTGTCCACTTAGGACATTCTGATTCCATTGAGCTAGTTAATATATCAATAACAGGGTTGCCCATAGTTGGTAGAGACATTTCTTAGCAGGAAGCATGTGGTCCTAGCTATTGTTCCTCTCCGCCCAATGGCTCCTCAACATTGTTTTCAAGCGATTCAGTGTCACCCACATGGAATGTAGTTGACAGTGCTGGAAGAGAAAACTGCATAAAAGACGAGAGCTCAAAAATATTAGTGAAAGCAACATATAAATGTGAAAAATAACAACCAATGAAGATTACCAAAGGAGTTTATGAAGAAGAGAATATGATTTCTGAAAACATAGTAAAAGATCATCATGTTGTCATGATGATAGGCATGATTGAGTCAACCATGGGAGATGTTGAGTTTATGAACCTGGAAAACGTAATTCAAGGAAGGAAACATGAAGCAGAAAATCACCTAGCAAAAGGTGAAGAAAATGAGGAAGAGCTGACAATGACAAGAAGTCAACAACAGGATCAAGGAGAAAAAGAAGGAGGCTCTCATCAAGCAGCTAATGTATGGGAGAAGGAGCTAGAGTTACTAGAGAAAAGGTTAAAAGCACCAGTACCTGATGAAGACTGTAAGAGGTCTGCAGTAAAGGAAGCAGAAGCAGAGGAGGAAATTCACCACTGTGAACTGGAGCAAGGAAGCATTATTAGAATAGATGATGCAGAGGAAAAACTTGAAAACTCTTTGGAGTTAAATCAACACATTGAAGTGTTGATGAAAGAAGAAAGTCTAGAACAACAAGTTGAAAAACTGTTGAAAGGAGACACACGGTCTGAATGTGCGAAACAGAGGAAGATGCAGCTGGACAGCAGCAACCAGCTAAAGCAGGAAGGGAGAATTAATGAAGAAGACCAGCAAGAATATCAACTAGAAACAGAGATTGAGAACATAAAGAAACTAATGATGAAGCAGACCAGAAGGAAAAGGCTAGCCGCATCAGAAAAGGTGATCAGTCAAGTACACATAAATTTTCAGCAGGTTAAGAGAATTTGTCCAAATGACCCTGATGTCACCAAAAAGCTTGAAGAGACCAAAACAAGAGTAAAAAAAAGTTAGATTTATTGAGGCCATCTCAACGAATGATCTTGAGAATCATTATGTTGATGATTCCATTGATTTTCATTCAATAAAGGTAGAGCAACATCATAGAATAGAAGGAGAAAATGTAACATTGGAATTTATAGAGAAAGTGATGGATGACTTCAAGAATCAGGAAAATATACGCAGAAGGTGTGCATTTCAAATATTATTGCAAGACAAGGATTTGCTGGAGGCGATGCCATCACTAGTTGACATCGATATTCCAAATGGAAAGCAATTCACTATTTGTGATGACATCCATGGTCAGTATTATGACCTTTTTAACATCTTTGAGGTTAGTAGGCTTCCTTCGGAGGACAATCCTAACCTTTTTAATGGTGATTTTGTTGATCGAGGGTCATTTTCAATTGAAGTCATACTTGTGCTATTCGTATTCAAGTGTATGTGTCCAACTAAACTCTGTCTTGCAAGTGGAAATCATGAAAGTAGGAGTATGAGCTAGATTTATAGTTTTGAGGGCGAAGTCAAGTCCACATACAGCGAAAGCATGGTTGAGCTTTTCTCTAAAGTGTTTTGCTTCTTGCTTTTGGCTCATATCCTCAATGACAAGATTTTTGTTGTTCATGGTAGTCTTTTTAGTGTTGATAGTATAAAACTGGATGATATCAAAGAAATAGTTCGATTCCGAGAGCCACTTGAAGAGGGTCTGATGTGTGAAATATTTTGGAGTGATCCACAGCCCCATTAAGGGTGTGGACCCAACAAACGAGATGTTTGTTTGTCTTTTGGAGAAGATGTGACCAAAAGGTTTTTCCAAGAAAACAATCTTGAGATGGTGGTTAGGTCTCATGAAGTTAAAGAGGAAGGTTATGAAATTGAACACGATGGCAAACTTATTACGGTTTTCTCAGCTCCAAACTATTGTGACCAGAGAAGGAAGATGAAGCAGGAATCAGTTGACATGCAGCCTAAACGAAGGAGCAGATCATATGGACTACTCCAGGACAAAGTCTGGGATCTAGGAGGAATTTTTTCTTTTCTTTTCTTCATTCCTTTTTGAAAGCACATGATCAGTAGATCATGAATGTTTTCAAGTGTGAGAGTCTGATGTAGGAGCATCTAGACCTAGCCAGCAATGTGACGGGGTGGTCACATGTTGTGGCTAATGCAAGACTTGAGGAAGATTTAGTTGTTAAATTTGTGTTAATTTCAATAAGGGCAAGTAGTTAAAAGAGGTCTAATTTGTTTGAATGAGGATAAAGATTGAATTATAAATGTATAACTAATTCCTTCATGTGTGGAAAGAAGTAGTTAGGTATGACTTATGTATAACTTCTTTTTGGAAAAAAAAGAGGGGGGGAGAGGCAGCAGGGGAGAGATAGATGGAGTGAGGGGAGGTTTGGCGGATAGAGAGGGCCAGGGCAGAGCACACCCATCCTTGTAGGATCATGCCATTGAGGTAATAGTAATATGCTAATAAAGATACAACATAATAAATCTGTAATAGTTTTGTGTTTCTGTGACTTGATCTCCCCATGGTTAGTTGGATAAGTGTGTAAGTGTCTGCTCAGAAATCTCTGTGTGATTTATGTGATGATCAGTAAATGATTAATGAATATGTGAAATTTTGCTAAGGAATTCGCGTACAATCCCTGTAATATGAAATGGTAATGTTTTAATTCATGAATTGTGGTCACTGAATGAGTTCTCCTAGTAGTTAACGACACAGGAATTACGAGGTTCCTGTAGAAGGGTTTGAAGACCTTTCTTGCACAGAAATCATTGTGATTGATGTGAAGCAAGGTTTGTATGTTGTATTGGAGGAACCTGTCATAGATTAAATTCAACGTTAGTGATAGATTGTTAATGTCATTGATATGAATCAAGTTTCGTATGCCGTATTAGAGGAACCTTCATGACTTAAAACCATATTCGGTAATAACCTGTTAATGCTGCTAGAATCACCATGGGAAGCCTTCGCATGGTGTTGGTTAATTTCCAGTTCATAGAAGTCGCCATCTGAGTGTAAATGAGCCAAGGCTTCTGTGGGTTAGGGGTCCACGCAGAAGATCTGGAAACCTTGCTTGGAAGGTGGAAAAACGAAACCGGTCTTGAGGTATCTGACCTCATCAGCAACAAATAAATGATTCACGTATTATACTATAAATGTGTAGGAAGTAATCCGACCTTTTAGCTTGACAGAGTATTTATGCTAGATTTATCCAGTTTGTGCCCAATTTGGGAAAATTGGCTGTAAGTTGACCCAAATTTGAGCTGGAACGACCACGGACAAACTCAGAGAGAGATTTCTTAGAAGGTGCTAGAGAACCAAGTGATCCCATCGAGAATTGGTCGGACAATGGTGAAACGAAATTGACCAATACACTCAGGGTGTCTTGTAGAGGAGAACAAAGTTGTGGAGCCTGCTGCGTGAATGTGTGACGATGGTAGTGTGGTTTAGTAGCTCTGGTGTGAATGGCATTACAGAATGGTAGCTAGGAAACCTGGGATTCCTATTTAGAGGGTGTTCGATTGAGTGTTGAGTTGCCATAAGGTGTCATCAAGGTGGAGTTTCCATAAGGTGGCATCAATTTTAGAAGGAATGTTTATTGGAAACAAGTTATCAAATTAAGGATAAAATCAATTCAAAATGTGGAAAAGTGAATTCACATTTATTCATAGACATGGACAACATTTTCTAGTTGGTATTTAGAACCGGGGAGATATGGGAATTGATTGATGAGATTTTTGACCCATGGGAGAATATTTCCATAAAACATTAGAAGGTTAAAAAGTGTAAACCCATAATATGTAACAACAGTAAGATGGGTCCTAAAATGAATCAACTTCCAGATGATATGACTATCACACCATAGAGAACAATGCAGGGAGTGAAGGATGACAAAATAGTCAAATCAATACTATGTCGTGTGAAGTTAGGTGAATTATTAATGGACAAAATATGCTCAAAATTTCAAAAGTAAGCTTGTTGAATTATTTTTACTTTTTTCTTGGATTATATTTTTATTTTAAATATAACATATTTTTATTGGTAGTATTTGTTATACATATAACTATATTAACAATTTTTACTTTATTTTTCAGTCATAAGATTTATATGGAAATACAAGAACATCTGGTTAAAATGTTGAATGAAGAGAGTTATGTTGTATGCAACTACCTAGAATCAAGTTCTACAACAACACTTAAATATTTTTATCTTGCATTCAATAAGGTATGTTCATCTATACAATCATTTTATTCATATTTAAACTATTTTTATTTTATTACTTATACATATATAAATTTTTAATTCATTAAAGATGTCGAGGAAGGATGAAAATGGAGTAACAAATACTTTCAAAACATCTATTGAAAAGATTGAGTTGGAAATGTTGAGGAAGCAACCTCTTAGGAATGTTGAACTTGATTCTACTCTTACTCATTTGATTTGGAATGGGCTCGACACTATCAAATATCAAAAAATATAAGGTGATTGTGAACACATTGCAAAACTCGTACCTAAAAGGGAATATGCCCTAATGATTGCAAATATTCCTCATGGTTTCATTCCTAGACATTGGATATGATAGTGAACATTATACTTATCAAGATTTTAATAAAATGGTTACCAGATTTCAAGAAATCACAACATCACCACTTTGGAGATTTATGAAATTTCATTCAGACACAATTTGCAATGTTATTAACAAGCTTCAAGGGAAAAACAAACTCAAGGATGCAACTTACATGGCAAGACATTGAAATTGTATGTTTGATTAATGTGAAATTTTTTTATTTATGTACAAGTTAATTAAACTTTTACTATGTCATGTTATAGACAAAAGTCAATTCTTGTTTCTTCTAAAGATCAGCCAATTATAAATGATTGTGAGTTCATCCATGTTTAATGTTGGACAAAATATGATAGTTATAATCCTATTCTTCTTAATCGAGTAGATGGAAAGAGTCATATCCAAGTACTGATTCATGATGCTATTGTAAGAAAACTAACATATGAGGATAAACATGCGAAAGGAGAGAAAGTTAACATTTATCAAAAACCACAAACATTGATTAAATATATTACATATTTATGTTCAAAGGAAGGAGATTGGGTTTTGGATTTATTCTCAGGTTTTGGTAAGTTTTATTATATAAAATTGAATTTTAATATTATTTTTTTTAGTTTCTATGTTTTTTACTAATTTACTTAATTATTTATTTTTAGCTTGATGATTAGGTACAACACTAACATGTTGTCTTAAAAAAGGAAAAAAATGCATTGTCATTGAAAAAATACTCACTACAGTGCAATTTTATTCAACAAAGAATTAATGCTCTTCAATTTCTTCCAGATGCAAGGCAAGAAGTTGGTTTGAGGAAAGAGGATTTTAATGAATCACGTGTGGTAAAAAAGGCAAAGGAACCTCAACAACCATTATATTGAATGATTGGGAAAGGACACTTTGGAAGATTTGCAGGCATCAAAGATCCATTAGAAGAGGAAAATGGCCAAACTAAAGCCAAATATATTGTGGAAGAAGAAATTAACAAAGATCTAGAAGTTGTTGAACATGGATTATATGATATTATTGATTAAATTTAAGTTATGTTTGCAAAAAAAGCTCAATTTTGAGAGTTATTCATCTAAGTTTTACTTGTAATGTTTTGACTTTGAGATTTTATGAGAATAATGAATATTTGATTATTGTTTTTATATGTTTAATATTTATATTGTCTCATTTACACTTTAATTTTTATGCAAACCATTATTTTTTGTAAAAAAACTGTGATTACTATTAATTTTTGACATAAAATTCATAAACAATTCTATTTTTTAATTTTTTTGTTAAGATTTTCCCATAAAAAATATTTATTTGACATGTCATTTTTAACAAAAAGTCTCAAAATTTGTATTTTTTTCATTGTATTTATATTAAAATGTGTATTTTTTTGCAAATGTTTAAAATTATTACTTTTTTAGTGAAAATTATCTGACGTGCATTGAAATATTAATTAACAATACATTTTTTTTTCACGGTAAAACTATTCTATTATTTACATTAACAGAGAACAATTACAACATTACTGACAAAAAGAACCAGCTGCCTGGAGGTAATGGCAGCGTGGAACAGTAGAGTTCGCAGTCATTGAGGACGAACCAAACCTTTAGGCTTTCCCACACATGGGGGGCAGAGGAGTCAAAAAAACCATTCCCACGCAGGGGAGCCCAAAAACGTTTTGACACAGACCAATACCCAACCACATAGAAAAAGTCCCAGAACCTGAACACTGACAAATGCTCTACAGCATTGACACAGTTACTCAACAGCTTTGACATAATTACATAGCCAAAAACATCAGAATTAACCAAAACCCTCACTATTGGGTCGCATAACCTGAGAAGAAGCCGCAGTTTAATCTTCAGCAGCCTCCTCCATTATCTTGCACCACCCGAATTCCTCCAAGTCTTGAGCTTGGACCTCCTCCTTAGTAGTCAGGACAGTGTCCATCTTGACGTCCTCATCCTAGCTGATCAGTGTCTCCCTAGCACTTGTCGAACCTGCAATTGGCCTTTCTATTACCTTCGCGGGATCTGCAGAGGTCATCTCCATGGCTTTCGTGGAATCAACAATTGGCATCGTCTGTCGTTGGGCGCTGGATTTTCCCTCTTCTTGGGCCTCCTCAATGAAAAGCACAGAAACATGGGCGCTGATCCGGGGACAGTTTAGAGAGTTGTTAAAAGTGAATATTTCTGAGCCAAAGGAGGGCGAGGAAGAGGACCCAGGAGAGCTGGCATCCAGAAATTGGCTGGGCTGAAGAAAGCTTGGACCTTTAGCGTGAGGGCAATGACAATGGCAATGATGGGAAGCCTCATCGTTGACTAGAGGGCACGAGGACCCACCTCGGGAGGTGCCTCAACAACTAAGCATTCGCTATCGAGGCTAGGGCATGACTGCAGGGCTGAACAGAGCCTCTTTGCCCAAAGCCAAATTGGAGCTCAAAACACAGAATAAACCAAACAGAGGCGGGGGAATAGACCAACGAGACGAGCGAGGATCCTGCATGAAGATCATATACCAAATAGACGGACAAATGCTAGGAGCGACCACAATTGGGGGAATGACCAGAGGCTGCGAGCCAGAGCTCATCCCCAGCAGCGCCAGAGGCAACAGAAGAAACCCGAACAAATCCTGAATTGGCATTGTGAATCCCATGCTGCAACCGTAAATAATGCAGCCACATTTGCCTCGAGGCGCTCCCGCCATTACTGTGGCATTCATGGGAGCCAAGGAGCCGAGCCCAATTACGCATGTGGAGGTGAACGGAGCATTAATGCTCCTCTGCTGTGTTCCTTTATTCCATAACCCGCACCACTGAGAATGTCCCTTCCCCCATGTGGACACAACGCTTCTGCTTATGGCGGGCAGGTGGCCTTCACTAATTTCCCATCCCATCGCCTTGATTACAGTCTTAAGCACTCGCATCCGGGGGGGGGGGCGGCATCGTTTTGGACTAGACGATTGCATTCCTGTGCCTATTCATGATTCGATAAAATGTCTAGAGTCCCTATATGTAGAGTATGCTCATTTTCCACACCCAAATTGGCCATAAGGTCAGCGACCTTGTTGCCTTCTCTCTTTATGTGATTGAAGGTGATGGCCCTATTACTGAGAAGCACTTGTTCCATGGCTTCCAGTCTTGCTTCAAGCCTCCAACTAGTGGCGATTTTCCTTGCATGAGATCCATTTAGGAGATGCTTGGCCATGTTAATTAGGATCTGGGCATCTCCTTCCACCTCCAGGGGATGGAAGTTGTGTTTCCTTGAAAGATGGAGACCTTGACATAGACCCTCTAACTCAGCCAAGTTATTTGTGTCCCACCCAATGTTTCCATAGTAGATCAGAAGAGGCGAGCCTTCAGAATTTCTAAAAATTCTGCCGAAACTTGTAGTTCTAGGATTGCCCTTTGAGGCTCCATCAAAGTTAAGCTTGAAGGTGTGCTTTGGAGGGGTAGTCCAGGAGACATTTTTTGTGTTGCTGCTGTTAGGGGGGCCTTTGTTGTGAGATTCCTGAGGGAGTTTCATATTCCAGTTCTCCCAGATGGCTTTCTCATTGCCTAGAGTCGGAAGGTCCTCCGTAGTCCATGAGCGGAGCATCAGAGTCTCTTTGAGATTCACACAGAGCTTGCTCCAGATACTTTCTAACCGTGAACATTGATCTTTGAATATGCGCTTGTTCCTTTCTTTCCATATGCTCCATAAGAGGAGCCCGGGAATTATTTTCCATAAATGGTTGAGGATTTCACTTTTGTATGGATTCTTTTGCCAATGATGCAAAGAGTTTGTGATATCGTCCGGAAGCCTGCATCTTCTTTGACATCTGAAGCTTGCCTTCTCCCACAACTGATTGGTTAAGGGGCAAGAGTCCAATAGGTGTTGGAGTGTTTCCTCCTGGGATTTACAATTAACACAGATAGAGGGGCCATGATAGTTTCTGCGTCTAAGTTTATCCCAGGTGAGGATTCTCTGATGTCTGACCAGCCAAAGGAAGAAGGAGACTTTAGGCCATGAACCTAACCCCCAGATTTTGCTCCAAATTGGGTCAGGGGGCATAGAGTCTGTGCACATAATTTTGTAGGCCTCAGAAGTGGTAAATGTGCCTTTAGGCTTGTAACCCCATCGTAGAATTTCCCTGCCTTCGGAGTATCTAATGCACCTTTTGCAAAGTTCCCTTTCCAGATCCTCAATGAATGGGTGTTCCTCATTTCTGATGAGCTGGTCACCTTGTTTCCATTTCCTGAAGCCTTGCTCTGTCTCTTGAGTCCGGTACTGCCAGACCTTTTCCTGTTGTTGTTCCTCTCCGATGTAGTTTGGAAGCTTATTTAGAATGGAGCTTAGCTATGGCATTTGGTTCTAGGCATCCATCCAGAATCGTGATGTTCTTCCATTTCTTACTTCCCAAAAACTGTGCTGCTGAATCAACTAGAAGTGTTGTTTGGCCGCATTCCATATTAGCGAGCCTTTGACGTTGGGAGTAAATCTGATGAGCTCCTCCTGAGGTCTGTGATTGGCGTATTTGGTAGTCCAGATGGCAGCCTAAGGTTTTCTGGGGAAGATAGCCATTTCCACTAAATTTTGGTGCTCATGATAGCATTGCTGTGATTGGGATCCCTCAGGCCAATGCCCCCTTTTTCCTTGGGCATGCAAACAGTGGCCCATTTTACCAGTGCCCATTTGCGGTTTGTAGCTGAACTCCCCCAAAGGAAGCCATGCTGAAGATCCTGTATTCTTTTTAAAACCCATTTAGGCGCCACTAGGATTGAGAATAAGTAAAGCGGCATTTCCTGTAGTACTGCTTTTATGAGCACCACACAACTGGCCATGTTCAGTGTTCTGTGCGTCCAAAGGTTGAGGCGGGATTCAAGCTTCTCGATGAGAATGCGCCAGGAGGAGTGCTTGATGACCGAAGCAATAAGGGGGGCTCCAAGGTACTTGGAAGGGAGAGTGGCAATGGGGAACCCCAGTATCCGGGCTACAACATGCTTAACAATAGGCAGGGTGTGAAAGAAAAAGATCTGCGACTTGGAATTATTGATGCTGGTTTCTAAGGCCTCAGAGAAGTCACTGAGCAGGGATTTGAAGCGAGAGGCTTCGTGGACTGATGGGTAGCCAAAGAGCATGTTGTACAAACTGCTGATGAATTATAGCTGGGGAGTGGTGAATGGAGAGACCTTTAAGCTGATGGGAGAGGAGGGCTTGTTTGATGTGACGTCTTAGGCCTTCAGCCATTAATACAAAGAGGAAGGGAAAAAGAGGGTCGCCCTGCCTGATTCCTCGTGAGAGAATGAAGGGTTGAGATGGGATTCCATTCACAAGAATTGAAAAGAAGGATGAGGAGATAAGACTCATAATCCAGCGCATCCACATAGGATAGAATCCAAAGGCATTTAACATTTTCTGAATGTAAGTCCAACTGAGCTTATCAAAGGCCTTAGAAAGATCAAGCTTTAGAATCATACCTGCCTGATTGGAGTGCTTGAGGGAGTGTATAATCTCATGCGAGAGGATAATGCCATCCAAGATCTGTCTCCCTTCCACATAACCAGATTGTTCAGGTGAGATGAGCAAGGGCAAGAGGGGCTTTAACCTGTTGGTGATAACCTTAGAGATCACTTTGTATATGACATTGCAGAGAGCAATCGCTCGAAATGTTTCCGGGGTGTTGGATTCCTCCTCTTTTGGTATAAGTGCAATGAAAGTTGAGTTGAGAGAAAGTAGCAGCCAATAAAGAGCTCTCGATTCCTCCACCACTTGCCAGACCTTAAGTTTTATCAGCTCCCAGAAGGTATGAAAGAAAGTTGTAGTGAAGCCATTCGGGCCAGGGGCTTTGCCCTCCTTGAGTTGGGACATGGTTGTATCCACCTCTTGAGTCAGGATAGGATGAAGAAGAAGCTCGTTGTGTTCCTCAGTGATAAGTTTTGGCACATTTTGGGTAATTCTTTCTATTGCAGGTCGCCTATCTGCATTGGGCTCTTGGTGAACTTGCTTGAAGTGATTTAGGAATTCCTTCTTGATTTCTTCATGCTGTTCGACCATTGCCCCACCTTGCTTCTGAATGAAGGGGAAATTGTTTTGCATTCGTCGTTGAATAGTGGTTCGGTGAAATAATTTAGTGTTCCGTTCGCCCTCTTTTAGCCATCTAATCCTGGACTTCTGCTTCCATAAAATCTCCTCCTGCTTTCGCCTCTCTTCCAGCTGATTGTGGATATGTTGCTCCTACTCCAAGGTCCCCTCCATGTGAACCCCTGTGCTTACTTGTTGCTGGAGCTCTGCCATTTCCTTATTTAAGTCTTGTTGCACCTTAACGATGTTTCCAATGGTCTCATAATTCCAACGCTTTAAATGGGATTTTAGATATTTGAGTTTCTATTGGAACTGAAACATTTTGGAGCCTTCTGGCGGAATGAAGGTATTCCAAGTGGTTCTGATGAAGTCTTTGAATTCAGGGTGGGTGAGCTAGAACTCTTCGAAGTGGAAGGGCCTCCCGGTGGTGTTGCCCGGTCTTTTCCACTGGAGGGAAATTGGCCAATGATATGAGCCTGAATGGGGGAGAATTGTAGCAGCTATGTCTCCTCCTAAGTGAATCGAGTTATCTGATATGAGAAATCTGTCAAGTTTAGAAGCGATTAGGTGCTTCCCTGCTCTGCGATTACTCCAAGTGTACTTACCATTACAAAATTGCAGGTCGATTAGAGAAGTGTTTTGGATGAAGTCTTTAAAGTGGGTATTTTCCTGTTCCAACCTGCTTCTTCCTCCAAGCGTTTCCTCCAGCTTGCTGATCATGTTAAAATCCCCTCCAATGATCCAAAGAGGATGCATTCTGTTGTTATTCAAAGCTTCTATCGTATTAAGAAGAGCTGTTTTGTTTCCTGCTTCCTGCGGGAAAAAAACATTGGATAGGTGTCCATGTATATTGGTGCCTAATATGTGGAAGGTGGCCTGAATGAAGTGGTGAGAAGTATGGAAGTCGAACAGGGTTAGCGTTTGCGTGTTCCATGTAATGTCAAGCCCTCCTGATGCTCCTGAGGCATCCACTACCACCGATTGACAACCTGGCCATGCTTTAGAAAGGATGCTTCCTAGTGTACTAATGTTACACTTGGTTTCTTGAAGAAAACATAGTTGCGACTTTTCCATCTTTATCACATTTTTTAATATTCTTAGTTTCCCTGGGCTATTGAGCCCCCTTAAGTTCCATGAAATGAGCTTCATGATTCACTAATGATAGAGGGTTTGTAGTACTTTGTCAATTTTGCATACCTTCCTGAGTCCGCCAGGATTTTCCCTACTGCTATTGTTTGCTGGAGATCCATTCTTCTTGCTCTCTTTCTGAAGTCTTTTGGAGGGATACCGCCATCCCAGTGGCTTCCCGACTAGATGCCTAGCTGTTTTTGCTGATAAGCCCTTGAGATGACCACTTCCAATGTGTTGAGTTGAAGCTCTGGGATATTATCGTAATCCTTCTTTTTGCATGCTAGTTCTAGCTCTAAAATGTCTAGTCCTTCCAGATCTATACTTTTTGGTTCTTCATCCATCTGTTGTACCTGACTATTTCCTATTGTAGATATATCTAAGCTTTGGGGGTGATCTGGAGTTCCATCAAGTTCCATATCATTTGCTTTCTCAGCAGGCTCCTTTTGGCTATCTTTGGGGGTAGTCTTAACACCCTTGGAGGTTTGAGACTCAGGAGGAGGGCCTGAAGGAGGGAGCTAGGATGAGGAGGAGATGGGCGTGGAGCTGGGCTTAGAGATTAGTATTTGCTTGTCGGAGGCTTGAGCTATAATTTCAAAGCTATTACTTGTGGCAGGGACAGAGGCAGAATCTTGCTGGGGTTTTTTCCAGTCGAGGGCTTTTTGTGCGCTCGTTTGTGGCTGGGTGCTTTGGCAAAGCCATCATGAGTTAGAGTGTCAGAGGGGTCAGGAGCATTGGTCTTGGCATTTAGCGGACAATCCCTGAATAAATGCCCATGAGCATGAAATTTTCGGCAGTGAAAAGGTACATGTTCATAATCCAAGGGTTGAATCCATTCATGGTCATAATGAGAAAGACTTACTGAGTCTGGCAGGGCTTTGTCCAGGCACATGAAGACGCAGATGCTGGCATAGGAAGTATATCTGTGAAGCTTTGTTTCTTCTGCTGCTTTTATGTATTCCCCTAGTCCATTGCCTATATCTTTGAGTAGGCCTTCATCCCAATATTCATCTGGAAGTGAATACATTCTGATCCATACTGGAGCCCAGGTGAGGTCTTCCTTGTCTGGGTTGAATCTTGCTACCCAATCCCTTAGATACAGTCTGGCTGAGTTGAAAAAATATGGCCCTTCGTCCATTATTTTGTACTTATCTTCTAGGCATAAGAAAATCACAGTAAAGAACCCTTTCGGTCCTAGCTGCAATGTGACATGGCCTTTGGGTTTCCATTTAGCTACGGTCCATCCCTATAGGGCTTTTTCTTTCGGCGAGAACCCTATAAATTTCCCAATGAGGGCATGATCCCTCATGTATTGGATTCGTTCGTCGATCTTCTGGTCGGGAAACTCTATTCTTGGCCTTTCGGCGGCTATTAGTTTGCAGGTTTTCGAAGTGATCTTAGGTCCTTCCTCTGGCTTCTCCTTTCCGCCTGGAGTGTCACCTCTCTTGTCTTCCTGATTGTTTGTCACGTTGTGCTTTCTTTGCTGTAGGATCTCCTTGTTGATCACCTCCTCATCAACAAATCCGAAGATGATAGACCCCTCATGCCCTAGCGGCACAATGTTTGCTTTGGGGGAGGGCAATGATGCCCCCCCCGGGGGGTGTCCATGTGCTCTGCGATTATACCTCGTACTGCTCTGTCGAAAGAAACAGGAGGTCAGGTCCTTAATTGTTGCTGCACTTGAGCAGTCTGCGCCATCTCAGAGCATGGTCAGAACGCTAGATGCAGAGCTCCGTCGCCTCCCAATTAATTAAGAATACATAAACATATAGAAAATCCTAACTTAAAAATATTGACCCTTTTTTTATTTTTTAACTATGTGAAAAATGATGATTTCATTAAAATAAAAAAATTAAAAAAACACAAATACATAAATACATTGAAAATTAAATATGTCAGGGAATAATAAAACATTAGAAAATGTAAAGTGTTAAAAGTAAACCTTCTAAGAAAAAGGGGTTGATGCTACATCAACACTTTTCAAAATCAACATGAAAATCACTCACATCTAAAAAAAAAGTTCATAAGAAAAATTAAATTGCTAAAAATATGTTAACCAAAATAATGTGTATTCTGAATAACCACTTTTCAAAATGAGGTGATTTTTTTGTTACCTAAAAAAAACTTGTAATTAATAATTTTCTCGTTTGATTTGTAACTATGTGTTTTTCTTTGTTTAAATAGTCAAGGATATGTTGTCACTGCTACAAAACCCTCCAAAAAATTTGCCTACATCTAAGTTTCATAGCCTACTTTGACTTTGCATGGTTTCATTGCAAGTACTAAGAGTCATTTCATATGTTTTATCCAAGTGTTCTACTACAGTTTGGAAGAAAATTGAAGTGTTTTCTTTTGGCATAGCAAGTGTCACATATGTAACAACCTTGGTAAAAAATCCATGTAATAAAGTTAATAAAGGAAAAATAATAACCAATAAAATTATCGATCAAACGAGAACTATTATCTCAAGACGATAACTCTAAAAGAAATCCCCAAAAAAAATGAATAAACAGTTCGAAAACAAAAAGTGTTGATTCTGCGTCACCACTTTCCTTTTTCAGGGCAAATTTTCAACATTTTTTAGAAAATAACAATAAAAGCTAATTTTTTTGAGCGAAAAAGACCTTGAAAATGAAAAGTGTTAATGTTGGAATAACATTTTTTTTCGAGGTAAATTTTCAACATTTTGAGCAACGATGTTAAAAATAAGATATCATGACTTCAAAAACCTTTAAAGTTATAACAATTTTGACACATGACATTAAATATTAAAATTCCAACAATTTTCAGGCATGACATTAAAGATCAAATATGATGTCTCTAAAAGGCGTTAAAATTCCAACAATTTCCAGTCACGACATTAAAGATAAAATACTTATAATTGTTTTCAACCATAACATTAAAGATAAAATGTTGTGACTTAGGAAAACCTTAAAATTTTGATGAATTTTGAGCCGAGTTAAAACCAAATATGACTACAAAAAACTTTAAGTTCTCAATATATTTCAACCATGGCATTATGGAAAAATTTTATGACTAAAAACAACTTAAAAAAAAACCTGAATGAAAGAGTTATTATACGAAGAGTAATTTCTTTTTTAAATGCTATAGGTATATCTATTTTAAAATCTTAGCCTATGACAACTTGACACATTGCATCGAAATTTTAAAAATCAATTATAAAATTGACATATGGTGTAGACAAGCTTGGCCTACTGCAATGAAATCTTAAAAATCAACAATGAAATTGATACGTTGTGGGGTAGAATTTCCCATTATAATGATAATTTTCAAATCAACTATCAAATTGACACATAATGAGGTCAGATTGCTAGTTGATGATCGACAAAAACCCTAAAAAAAATATAAATAAAAAATAAGTAGATAAATAAATAAAATTGAAGAATACAAAACAAAATAAAAATTAAAAGATTAAAAAAATTGAAAGTAAACAAAAAAACAATTTTTAAAAAAATTAGCAACTAATAAATAAAAACAATATATTAAAAACATAGAAAGAATAAAATTAAAAAGGATAAAAAAAATTGACCCAAAAAAGTTCAAAAATAAAAAAGAAAAATAAAAAATATCTTTCCAAAAAAAAAAACTGAAAAAAGAAAAAGGTTAAAAAAAGAAAAAATCAAAGGAAAAAATTAATACTAAAAGAAGGCAATTAATAATAAAAAATAAAAAAATAAAAATATAAATACAAACTAAAAACAATTTAACAAAAAATAATAATATCATAAAGGAAAAATAAATAAATAAGATTAAAAATGTATTAAAGAATTTAGGAAAAAACAGTTAAAAAAAAGATTCATTAAAAGAAAAAGAGATAAAAGTTAAAACAAAAAATAAAAAAGTAAATTTAAATTTTCAATGAAAATTATTAAAAGCATTTAAAAAATAGAAACATTGTAAAAAAATTAAAATTTAAACCAAATATAATTTTACAATCCCTCTGTAGTAATAATTTACAATCTCTGCAGTCATATTTTACGATCTCTCTGCAGTAATAGAAAAACAGTCTGGGGCACATGCGTATGTGGTCTAGCTTGCTAATATTAGGTGCACACATTCCTTATATTTTTGTAATACGTATCTGCTCATATATTTTCAAATATAAATAATTCACCACAATTACCAAAGATTACAAAAGGTAGACCTAGCACAGTTACTCTACA